>MU224725.1:293516-303905 GCA_018584345.1 Thuja plicata | reverse complement strand
CCAAGGAAGATCTAAACTTGTGCTCGCAAGTCCACCAAGCAATCCCCTTGTCCCCCAAGCCACAGCCACTAGCTCTTCTCAAAACTTGCTCCTCTACCTCTTCCTCTTCTCCAGGATGAATGAATAAATGACTAAAGACTTCCCCCACAACCCCTACTTATACCAATCTAAGCCATAGGTCAGCCCTGAACATAAATTAAATACAAACACATAAATTAAATGCCACAAGTCAGCCAACAATAACAATTAAATGCCCAAAATTGATGTCTTAGTAAAATCACGATATCTCCTAGCTCTGGATGAATTAGATCTCGTTCTTTGAACCATAGGTAGAAATCTAGGCCCTCTTCAATCCTTGAAATTTTCATCCTCTAACGCTTTGTGAAAAATTACTTATATAGCCTGTAATAGGCACCAAATTCCTAAGCAAGGCCGAGCTCCTCCCAGTCCATGCCAAGCAACCAAGACCATGCCAAGTTCCATTAAATACATCAAAACCAATTACCCAAGACCCAAGTAGGTTTATCCAACTCTACCAAACCCCTCACAAATGAAAATAAGTCCACATGACTCCATCAAATCTTCCAAACATGCAGGATAGCCAACTACCCTGGGATGCTCCTGCATCACAAACGGACCTCGCCATCACGTTCAAAAGGCTCAAAAAACTAAAATTTCATATAAAGTTTGTCCATTTTGGACATAGTTGAAATTTGGGCACTATTTTTTACATTCATAGCCCTTGACATGCTTTACGAGGCAAAAATATACCTCAATTTCCATGCAGTTTCATTTTTACCGCCTCAGTTTCTGTACAACCTTGATTTTTATGTCGCCTCAATTTACGTGTCACCTCAGTTTACGTGTCACCTCAATTTCCATGCCACCTCAATTTTCATGCCATCCAGTTGCATGGAGGAGAGGGAAAATGACAACCCTATTTTTTTAAAACAAAAAATATAAAGTTTTTTTTATGTTTTTTTCTTTAATAAAAAAATATGCTTTTAAAAATATTTTTTTTAAATAAAAAAAAATATTTAAATGTTTTTTGTGTGTTTTTTTCTTAAAAAAGTATACTATTTTTTTATGTTTTTTTTTCAAAAAATACATGTTTTTTCATTGTTTTTCTTCCAAAAAATAATTGTTGTTTTTATTATTTTTTTCATTAAAAAAATAATATATTTTTTTCTGCCATTTTGGTGGGAAATCTGGAGGCATTCCTTTTTTGGAGGTTTTTTGCCAGTTTAGCCAGGCTTCGCCAATTTTGGCTGAGGTTCTTCCGGATCATTTGGTTTTTGACCTACTGGTGGTTTTTTGCTCATAACTTGAGCAAACGGATGCGTTTTTCACCAAACAAGATATTGACAGAAAGTTGGTTCCAAGACCTTTCTGATTTTTCTAGTTTGGTTATCTGATTTTTTCATCTTATAGGTTTTTTTTCAGTCAAATTTTGGGTTTCATTTTGCACTCCGATCACTATATCTCGCTCCTCCGAACTCTTTTTTTTACTTCTGCATGGCGTCAAAAAGCTTCTTCAATTCTCTTTCTTCTTCTATGGGTCTCACACCCATAATTTTCTCCATGTATCTTTTATTAATTTTTTTCTTATGGCATTCTGGTGGATATCTTGGATGTTTCAGATCCTGGGATCGTTTCCTTTTATGAACATTGTATACATCTTTTTTTTTAGCTTGTTATGCAAACACACTGAGATAAAGTGTCATATGATGCATGCTTGGGATTCTATTGTACTCACACTATATTATAAAGTGCCATGGGGGGGTTTGATGTTTCCTTTATTTTTCATCTACCTTTGTCAAGTGAGTTTCCCTTCCATGACATTAGCCTCATGTGTATCAGTGATTGATCATCCTCGACACATACTTTATTTGTGCTTATATGTTCTTCATCATGCAGTGTTTCTTGGCAATCTATTTCAATGTACCTATCATACCTCTCCTTGCTCAGCATTATGGGGGGTATATCTTGTTGGTTCTAATGCTTCCCTAGTTTGATGGAGTGATCTATGTATTTAGTATTTATTCCTATGTACAAGGCGGATGTAGTGGCTGGGTACCTATGAATTTCGGTGAGATGGATCATTTAGCATATGGACACTCTTCTTTCATTCATTTTTGGAGGCATTCTTCCATCTTTGATTGATTATCTCTTTAGGCTTTTTTTACAGTCTTCTCTACCTGATCATGTTCTATTATAGTGGAGGTTCCAACAGTTACTTTTTGACAATGTTTGCAGCTTCTTGCTTCAGAGGTGTTCTACATGTTCCTTATTTGTTCCTATTTTCAGGGACATTCTCTAGTTTGGAGGTTTCTTGAGTCCTTCTCTAGGATTCATCTCTTTTGGAGTAGGGTTTTTCCCATGTGGTTTTCTTTATTTCTCCTCTTTACAGAGATTTTTGTACTTGGGTACTTGATCAGGCCTTGTTGCCGGGACCCATTTTTCCTATTTTCATAGTTGTGCTAGGTTAGATTACCTCCTGAGCTTCTCTTAAGGGGGGTGTTAGAGTAATCACTTATTAATTAAATCATATTGATTTAATTAGTTAAGTTGTTTTATTACTCTTTAGTGCTTAACCTTTCTCTTAGGTGCATTAATAATTAATTATTTTATTAATTATTAATGTACAACCTAGATTTTACCTTTTAGGGTTTCATTCACCTTTTTAAGGTTGAACTTTGTAATTATTGTTAAGTAATTCAGAATACATTTTTGCTCTCACATTTTGAGTATCTTCTGATTTCTTCATCTTTTTCCTTCTTTATGCTTTCTTCTTGTAATAGGTATTTTGCATGCAGTTGTTCTTGGGCGTAATCAGATCAGTATTTCTCAGATCCTTCAACCACCACCTTCCATCTTTCACACAATTGATTTACCTCTTCTACAAGACTTCATCTGATCAGCAACCAAATTCTTATGCTACTTCACTTACCCTCATTGTTATCTGATACTAACTAGTTGTTATATCTTCATCCAAGATCAGTTTTCAAATCCATATCAACCTCTGTATTATAATTATCAGAACAATAACTCTTCATAATGCTCATATTCCTTGAATCTATCCCTTCTGCCTCCTTTAAGGGAGCCAAAGTAAACTTTTGTCCATCCTTTTTCTATTGTGACCAAGTTACTTCTGCAATCATGAACAACTCCCCTATCAAATTGTCAAGCTCTTCCAAATAGAACATGACAAGCAATCATAGATACCACATCATACAATGCCTCATCTCTATATGGTCTAATGGTGAAATTTACCAAACATTATTCTTTTACCTCCACCATATGTTCATCTTGTAACCAACCTATCCCATAAGGACAAGGATGTTTATACCTCTTTGAGCCAAGATTTTGCACTATCCATTTTGATATCAAATTATTAGTGCTACCACCATCCATAACAAACTTACAATATTTACCTCCTAGTTTGCAAACACTCGTAAACAAATTCCTCCTTTGTATAGGTTCAGCTTCTTTCCTACCCAACATGAATCTCCTAAGCATAAGATATTCCCCCATATTAGCTACTTCTATACTCTTGAGAAGTTCATCTATAGTTTTTTTCCCATATGCCATAAGATTTTTCCTACCCATTCTTTTACTAGATCCTTCAAAACATTTAAAATCTCTATGTCCTATTCCACCACATTTGAAACATGTATCTTTTAATTCCTTGCTACCATTTCCTCTTCTAGGTGCTCTCTGATCTAGTTCAACTTCAATGATCTACTTCTCTTTTCTATTGCTTCTTGTTTGTTTCTCCCTTCCTCTGGGATTACTTTGTCTTCTCTTTGACTTATATTCTACCCTTAATGCATACTAATAAGCATCCTCAACCATAAAAATCTTCAACACACTCAACTCATCTTGAATATTAAATCTCAAGCCATTAATATATCTTTCCACCTTTTCCTTAGATATGTCTTAGTGTCCAAATATGATTGTCATCTTATAGAATTCCTCAGTGTATTCCTTCACACTCATATCCTTCTCCTTCAATTTTTGCAACTTATTAAACAATTCTAATTCATAATCTTCAACAATGAATTTAGCCTTTAATCTAGAAACCATTGCCCTCCATCTAGTGATTTTCATTTCACTATTTTCTTCTCTATATTTCTACAATTATTTCTACCATAAGGCAACATGACCTTTCAACCTAGTCTTTTCTAACCTAGCCCTATATGGATCTCTGATCTCCTCAAGTTCAAAGTAATCTTCTAGTTCACCAATCCAATCTATCAAATCCTCTGGGTACAATGAACCAGAAAAGGTATAAACCTCCATTCTATGAATTTTTCTTACTTGTGCCATAGCTCTCAACAATATTTCTTCATCTATAGAAATCTTTGTTTCTTTAGTCTCAAGATCTTCAAAAGCTTCCTCATATTCCTCCTTAGTCTTAGGATTTCTTCGTAATCCATTCAATACATTTTGGAGCTTAGTCCTCATCTCATTTATAAATTCCTCCATCATTTGTTGTAACCTCATAGGGTTCATTCTTCTAGGTGGAATCTCTCACAATCCTCAAGTGTAACTTCCTCAGCTTTGACAATCTGAATGAAAGGTATCAATTGCCTCTCACTTGATGGTCTATTGAACACACTAGCAGTCTTCCTCCAACTCGGTGACTATTTCACCAATGGGATATGTCAACAACCCTTATAACCAAAAAATATCTCCTCCTAACCACCTTACACAAGTCCTCTATTATTGCAGGCTAAATATATACTCTACCACCCAATAATCAACACATTGAGTACATCGCAGGCTTAGGAACTCATACCTCTCATCATAGGAATGAATCTTACTCTGATACCACTTAATACACTCATGGATGGAGCTTCCCCAATGGATATGGTCCAACCATGCAGCTACATTCACCGCAATGGAAAAAACCAACTCAAAAACAAGTATATATAATCATGTTATCTCAGATCTTTGAATTATCTAGAAATCATGTATTTACATCATATTGGCTTGTAACATGTAGATTACAAACTTTTGGCATACATGTCTAATTACAACATAGATAAAAAATAAACCCTAATTCTAACCTTCCAAGGTTATCTTCTAGCACTACCCTCTACTTCCCTTAAAAAAAGATCAAGAGCCTCAATACATAGAGCCTTCACAACACATATGTCAGCCATAATAATTACATTTTCCAAGACTAAGAAAATATAACGTGTAAAAATATAGGTCAGGATCCAAATCATAATATCTCAATGCCAAGATATAGAAATGACACATGATCCAAGAGAGACATTGACCAACTATCCAAGAACATTGTAATATGAGCTAATAAGCTTCACCAATTGGGAAAATGCATCACTAGATCACAAAACTCTAACTGACCATTAGAACATGAAGAACACACAGAACTGACCAAGAATTGAGAATATCTCCACAATGAAGTATAAAAATGAGGTACAAACCTAGACATAAGTATAAAATGATATCTAGAATCAACCCTAAATTTTGAAACAACAAATGATCCAAAACCAAGGCACACCACAAAAAACACAAAAATAGGAAAACAAAAACAAAACTGAAAGGCAATATTTTTGGGTAATGCAAGATTTCCAATTACCCAAGGATGCTCTTGCATCATTTTGGAATTTATTTTAAATTTGAATTGATTTTCTTAGGTACAGTGTGATACAATAATTCTATACTTAAGAGCGTGATGAGAGAACATCTTGGGATCTTGGCAATCTTGCATCAACCAATTTTTTTTTTTCAGTTTTTTATTTTGTTTATTGTTGAGTTTCTTTCAATGTTCATTTTGTTTGGATAATTTTCAATTGTACAACTCATGGAGTGTTTGTGGAATCCTATTTTATCTTCACCCAGGTTTGTAGCTTGATTGGTTTCTTTGTGTTCAAGAGTTATCTTGGATTCTAGCAAGACATCATTGTTCTTCATGTTTGACGACTAGTTTGTGTTTTTTTATCACACAAAGGATTTTCCCGATCAGTGAAGCTTTTTGGAGAATATCTCTATGATCTTACATGCATGTTTGACCTACTTGTGGGTTTTCTTGTCATGATTATCTATCTTTTGATGTATTCTTATGGTTTTAGGTCCCAACCTATATTGTAATATGTTTTCCTATTCTTGGAGAATGTAATCTTTTCCATGCTGACCTGATGCTGTTGAAGGCTTTATAAACTGATGTAATTGATCCATGAGGAGGAGGGGGAAGTAGCTTAGTTTCAGTAGCTAGACCATACAATATGATCTTGTGATAGATGGTATAAAAATATAACCTCTAAAAGGTTCTAGAATAGGCCTTCATACCTTGAATATAATAATTCATGTTGCGGATCCTTTGTATATGATTTTTGGATGATAATAAGAAATAATATCTTGCATATATCTCCCTAATATGTGTTGTTTCCATTTTGGGACTCTTTCTACAAGGATTGGACTAATGTCTTTGAGGTTCCTACTATCCTTGGTTGCACCAAGTGGTATCAAAGCTATTTTTTATTCTATTACTGTAGATCATGATTCCTGAGTTGGTGAACTATTGAATCTTATTGGTTATGGCGTGGGAGTGTGAGGATATGACCCACAATTATAGAGGATCCTCTCAGATGGCTCAGAGAGAAAATGCTAGAGGTGGAAGGAGAGATTCAGATCTAGTTGTGTTAGATATGTTGAGACAGATTGTAGCTAGGTTGAATATTGTTGATGAAACAACCTAGAGAAGAGATCAACCCATTGAAGATGTAAGTGATGTTGAGGAAGAAACAAATGAATAAATAACTAAAGAGGGTGAAGCACAACCCAAACTTGAATTTGAACAAGGAGATGATATATTTATAAAATCCCTAAATAGAGTTAATGCAAGACCAAACTTCAATTCACTTGATTATCATTGTAACTTGGATTCAGATGAATTACTTGACTGGAGCATAGAAATGGAGAAATACTTTGACTTTGAGGTTATAGATAAAGATAAGAAGGTGAAATATGGTTGCACAAAGTTAAGAGGACATGAATTATTATGGTGGGAACATTTTCATACCAATATACAAAGAAGAGGCAAATACAAAATACAATCATGGGATAGGATGGTGAACACATTGAAGGCCAAGTTTTTACCTATCGATTATCAAGTGATTTTGTTCAAGAAGTTACAAAATCTAAAGACAAAGGATCTTACTGTGAAAGGGTATACCAAATAATTCTATAGATTAGATATTAGATCTAGACATAGGGATGATGATGTTAAGAGGGTTGCAAGGTAGTTGAATGGTTTGAGGACATAAATTCAAGATGAGATTAGTTTGGTCAAATTGCAAAGTGTAGAGGAAGCTTACCCATATGCCCTAAAGGATGAAGATAAATTGAACAAGAGACATGAACAAAGACAAAGAGGAAGAGGTGGAAGATCCCAGAGAGGTAGATATTTTGGAGGAGGTAGATCTTATTCAAATAAGAACAAAGGCAAGACTGAATTCAAGGAAGAGAACTCATACCGAAGGGATGGAATTTTTTTCAAAAGAGGAGGTGGATCATATAGCTACAAGAGAGATGACAAGAGGATGTTTAGAGGAACATGTTTCAAGTGTGGTGGTGATGGACATCAATATTTTAAGTGCACTCAAGGGAGTTAAAGAAAGAAGAATGGGAATAATGGCTGAAATGCCTTTGTGGAAGAAGAATCTAGTGAATCTTTGAACCAACAGATGGAGAAGCCCCAATGATAATGAGATCCCTATGTCATGAAGAGAAAGATCAAGAATCATTTCTAAGGAGAATTTTTTTCCAAACAAGATGTAAAGTGGAAGGAAAGTGTTTCAAGGTGATCATTGACAGTGGTAGATCTGATAACTAGCCTCTGAGGAGCTGGTGAATAAGTTTTAGTTGTAGAGATTGAAGCATATGAAGCCCTATCACATAGCATGGATTAAGGATGATCATAAGGTATTGGTAAGTGAACAATGTCTAGTGAAATTGAAGATTGGATCTTATTATGATGAATTTCTTTGTGACATTATGCCTATGGATGTTTGTCATATCTTGTTGGGTAGACCATGGCAGTATGAGCTTTACAGATGGGAGAAAGAATAGGTATACTATTGTGGTTCATGGGATGAAACATGTATTATTTCCTTTAATGGATATTCCTAAGAATGAGAATTGCACTAGTGTCAGAATTTGTTTGGTTGAAGGAAGGAAATTCTTGGATGTTTTTAAAAGTGATAATATGTGTTATGATTTGATTCCGAAGAAGTATGATTTAGAATAGGTAGAAGAACATCCTAAGGAGATAAGGTAATTATTGACAAAATATGAAGACATAATCTCATATCATGTGCCTAATGGATTACCGATTGTGAGAAGTATTAGTCATTGCATGGAGCTTATTCCTAGAGCTAGTTTTCCTAATAAAGTGACACATAGCATGACACTTGTAGAGAATGAAAAATTAAATAAGAAAGTGTAAGAGTTATTAAGGAAAGGTTTGATCAGAAAAAGTTTGAGTCCTTGTGCAGTACTAGCAGTGTTAGCACCTATGAAGAATGGAGAATGGAGAATGTGCACTGATTCAAGAGCTATTAACAAGATTACAGTGAAGTATAGGTTTCCTTTACCTAGGATGGATGATATAATAGATTTCTTGAGTGGAGAAAAGTATTTCACAAAGATTGATCTAAAGAGTGGTTATCGTCATATTAGAATCAGATAAGGTGATGAGTGGAAGATACCGTTCAAAACAAATAAGGATTGTATAAATGGTTGGTAATGAATTTTGGGTTGACTAATGTACCAAGTAATTTCATGAGGCTGATGAATGATGTATTGAAGAAATTTTTGGGTAAGTTTGTGATTGTTTACCTTGATGACATTCTGATTTTCAGTAAGAGTAAAGAGGATCATTTTTTTCATATAAGACAAGTGTTACAGAGATTGATGGAAGAAAAGTTATTGTTTAACATCAAGAAGTGTTCTTTCATGAGAGAATAGATAGTGTACTTGGGTTTTGTGATCTCGATGGAAGGGTTGAAGATGGATCCTAAGAAGGTTAAATCAATTATTGAGTGGCCTACACCTAAAAATGTTGGAGAGGTGAGATCATTTCATGGATTGGCTGGTTTTTATCGAAAGTTTACTTAGAATTTCAGTTTGGTTTGTAATCCTATGATTGATAAAATAAGAGGAGATATGAAATAATTCAAGTGGACATATGGAGCACAAAATATTTTTGTGTTGACGAAGCAAAAGGTGACTGAACAACCTGTGTTCGCTTTAACATATTTCAATAAGGTATTTCAAGTGGACTATGATGCAAGTGGGAATGTAATTGGAATAGTAAATTCCTAAATTATTAAATTAAATGGTTGAATTATTTCATTTAGGAAGCTATGTTGTTTAGAGGAATTCATTTGTGTGTACCTAGAATTTCAATGAGAGATAATTTGATCAAGGAGAAGCATTGTGGAGGATTAACTGGCAAGACAATAAATTTGGTGAGTGAGAATTATTTTTAGTCCCAAATTCATAAGGATGTAAGGAAATTTGTTCAAAATTATAAAATTTGTCAAGTTTATAAGGGAAGTAGTCAAAATACTGGATTGTATACACCTTTGATAGTGCCAACTAGATCTTGGGAAGATATTAGAATGGATTTTGTGCTTGGAATGCCAAAGACCTCAAGAGGACATGATTCTATATTTGTGGTAGTAGATTTTTGTTTTTAAGATGGCTCATTTCATACCATGTAACAAGAAAACAAATGAAATACATGTAGCATATTTGTTTTTTAGAGAAGTTGTGAGATTGCATGGATTACCTAAGATTATAGTTTCAGACAAAGATAATATGTTTGTTGGTTACGTTTGGAGAACAATTTGGAAGAAGATGAATACTAAATTGAAGTTTATTTATACATTTCAGCCATATATTGATGGACAAACAAAGGTAGTGAATAAAAGTTTTGGTAATTTATTGAGATGCTTGGTTGGAGAAAAGACGGGGAATTGGGATTTAGTTCTTGCACAAGCAGAGTTTGCATATAATAATTTAGTGGATAGGAGTACATGGAAGACACCATTTGAGATAGTTAGTGGCATGAATCCTATAGGAGTATCAAAATTGAGGGATATAAGTCATGAATCCAAGAGGAGTGCAGAAGCAGAATAATATGTAGAACACATGACTGGACTGCACAATCAAGTCAAATAGTATTTGGAAGATATAAACCAAAAGTATAAGGAGAGAAAAGATATGAAAAGGAGACATAATTAATTTTAAGTAGGAGATGGGTTAATGGTTAATTTGAAGAAGGGTATATTTCCATTTGGAACATATAACAAGCTAAAGATGAGGAAGTTTGGACCGTGTAGAGTCATGAAGAAA
>MU224725.1:243055-265131 GCA_018584345.1 Thuja plicata | reverse complement strand
AAGAGATCCCAAAACGTTATGTGAAGTTTGGAACACTGGGTCAAAGAATTCTACCTCTTATTAAAAGCATTACAAGAAAATCTTCTGAGGATTTAATTTACAAATAAAATTTTAATTGCAGATACCAATTAGGATTGGATCTCGTCATTGTAAGACTGCAATGCGTAGGGATACGGTCTACTAAACATACTCGAAAGAATCTTAAATTTATGAAGAAAAAGAGGTTAGCTTCATCTTTAGCTTGAAAGAAACTTAAACGTGGATAGCCTGGACAGACTGAATCAATTCATTGTTAAAGAGACATTCAATGTAATTACCTTGCGCCTAACTCTTAGATGCAAGATGTAAAGGAGATGTATACAATATTTAAAAAATTGAAAATGCATATAGTTTTTTGACCAAATGTAAATGACAATAAACCTAGTAAACCTCTTCACCACTATATTGCATTCTGATACTCGAGAATAACAAACATACGCCTACCACGAGCATAACCGCATACAAAAAAACAAAAGAACCCCAAAAACCTTTAAATCCTAAAATCAAAATAAACAACAACACATGAAAATGTATGTATCGCCTCGACACTGAAATGCAAAAAAAAACACATAGATTCATTATTTGAACATGGAAAGATTGCGAAGGGAACGAGCCTACAGTCTGTGATAAAGAAAGACTGTGGCTAGATGAAGAAGTAAACCCAAGCCTGACATATCATAAGCCTTTTGGGGGCTATCAAAGCAAGTAGACAGTAACCCAATTTACTCTACGTACACATAACCGTGCCATTCTCATCACCTTCCAATGCACCGGCTTAATTGTGCACGGATCCTTCAACAATCAACATTACAGAAGAACAACGAAAGAGAAGGAGCTTTTACCTTGGAATTTTGATCTGCGTTGCTCCATGACACAGCAATTTTTCTACAATATCCCCCACTCACGTCTACAGAGCGCCAAACTAGATGAAGAGTGCAGTCAAACAATGTAGAGAGCCTTCGAACGGTGAAACAACCCTTCGAAAATGGCGATCAAAAATGGCGAAAGAAAACCCTCAAAAATGGTGAATGAAAACCTGACAATCAAAGCGGGAAGATGACGAACCTGACCAATTATTAAATTTGGTTGTGAAATAATGAAAATGAGAATATGAAAACAAATTCCACCTTCTCACTGGGAAGATGGTGCCGCTCATTTTCGGGCCTAAACCAGGTTTTGCCCCACATAACCCGAATTGCAAAAAATGGAACCAAACAACAGATTTTGTCTGTTTTGGGAAGTGTTGCTGCCAATTCTCGTCTAATTCCTGCAAAAAAATGGGGCCTTAGAGACAATGCGACAGGTACTTTTACCCTTCGGCCCATTTGACGACTACACGACATACCCTTATCTCCAAGTTGTGACCACTGTAAGATCTCTTAATCAGTTCATCTCATGGCTCCCGCTAAATCACCAAGTAATCTATCATACCCTTAAATTCTTCGGAGACTATGCGACAAGCAAAGACCTTTATACTTAGTCTCATAATCGCTGAATAATTTCTTACCATTTGGCGACCATGTGATAAGACCTTAGTCAACTTACCCCTGGACACGTGTCTAATTTATTACTTGTCTCTACACCGCAGAATGGAAAATTGACTCATCATTTCAATCTAGCGACAACCTGACAGTGTTTTATGTCAAACCAAATATGGTTAGTTGTGATGTCTGAGCATCTTTCTCTTAACTGCCATCCTTCCTAGAGACCATGTGACTAAAGCCTTGCACTATTCATTTAACTGTGAATCAATCTAGCAATTATGCGACAACCAAAAATCGCCAAGTCTTGTGATGAACCTTTGACTGTTGATCTTTTCTTGCGACATCACGACCCATCTGTGGGTCCCTTCATATACTACTAACCTATTACTCATTCCATGATTACACGATATGAAGAAATTGTGAAGTCGTATAAATCTAAAATAATATTCTAATTCTGTGAGAGACTATGTGACACAAGCTAATCGCCAAGTCTAGAAGAAAAAAGGAATATGCCATTCGGGTTACGCGACTAGGCGATCAAATTTGTAACACATGACTTAAGTGAATCCAAAAAGTAACACAAAAATAGAAGTGAGATGAATGCCCTAGGATATATTTTCAATCCTGCACACCAAACAAGACCTAGGGTTTTGAGGTTTTACAACTTTATATGGGTTCTGACCTGAAACCCTAAAAATTTCAATAGGGAGACGACAAATAAACTGAGAGATTTATGTCTCTAAACACAAAACCAGAGTGAAGACCTATAAAACTTTGGGGAAACAAGCCAAAAATGGGAATAAAAACCAACAGTGGCTCTAATGAGGATTGACTAAACATAGTTTATGGCAAAGAACCACAGAATCTCTGGTTGTAGACCACTTCAAAAAATGGAGAGAAACCTAAAGCAGAAAGGGAAATATTTATAGAAATTTTAAAACAGGGAAAGATATCTATAATATAGTACACATTCACTTATGCATTTCCTTGATCTTCACTTAAAAAAATGTTTCAAAAATCGCCCATGCATAGGAAACTCAAAACTTTCTCCTTACATATTCTTTAAAAAAAATGAGTCTTTGCCAAAATTTTCTGAAATAATGGAAGGTCCCAACCATAAAGATTCAAGTTTTTTGTGCTTACCTTTGTCCTCTACCCTTGCATTCCATTGGTGAACTAAGTCACCAGCCTGAAACTTTCTGTCAGTAGCCCTTATGTCAAACAGATACTTCATTTTCTGCTATAACTTTATGTTCTCTCTCTGACAATCTCTTCTTGTTTCATCTAATTCTATCAACTGTACCATCCTATCTTGCATCTTGTTAGAGACATCTAAATGTTCTTCTTGTATGAATTGGCAAATAGGTAACAGATTGTTAATTGGCAATCTCACTTGTAAACCATATACTGACTCAAAAGGAGACTTACCAGTTGCCTTCTTGAGTGTTATCCTATCATCCCAAAGAGCTAGTTTCAATTTTGTGTGCCATGTTCTCTTATTTTGTTCCAGAGTCCTCTTCAGTATCTTCAATATGCTTTTATTGCTAGACTTAGCTTGCCCATTAGCCTGTGGGTGATATGGGGATGAGTATGATATTATAATCCCATACATTTCACAGAAACTTGTCATTTCTTATGATCTAAAACTCATAGCATTATCCATTACTAATTTACTAGGCAAACCAAACCTAGTTAAAATATTATCCATGAGAAACTTAGTAACCACCTTGCTTGTTTCTCTCCTTGTAGGGATAGCTTCAATCCATTTATTAAAGTAATTAGTGGCAACCAATATCCAACTATGCCCTGCACTAGACTTCTCCTAAAATTCACCAATAAAGTCAATCCCCCACATAGCAAAAGGAGCCTCAGTGCTCACTAGATTCAGCAACAGAGCACCTGCAAATTTCAATTTATTGGAAAACCTCTAACATGGTTCACATTTCCTGACATGTGTATAAGTATCTTTGAACAAAGTAGGCCAATAATACCCTGATCTCAAAATCTTATGGGCGGTGGTTTTAGCAAAAAAGTGACCTCCACATTCTCCTTCATGCATCTCAGTCAGAAATTTCTCAGCTTGGTATTTGTCAAGGCACAACAATAGTACACCATTCTTATCTTTTCAAAACAAATCACCTTGGATCATAATATACCTTTGAGTTTGCAATTTCAAACTCCTCTTCTAATTTTCAGACAAATGATTAGGACACTTATCATTTTTGAGAAAGAAAACAATATCTGTGTAATATGGTTGCCTCTCTATACTAGTAATGGCTTGGTCATGTATTTCTATCTAATTTAGCTATACTAGATCCAAGTTCTCTTCTGTCATAAGCTTCACCAAGCCTTGTCCTCTTATTAATTTCATGATATTGATTTCAAGATTGAATTCTTGTAATCCATTTGCACCATTTAACAGTTACCTCTGACTGTGTAAGGATATCTTTTACTGCTGAATGAGGAACATAGGCCTACACCTTAGCACAAACCAAGTAGGGCCTAAAAGACTTTATAGCCTTTACCAATGCATAAGCTTGCTTTTCCATTATTTCATAGTTAATCTCTACAGCCTACAAGGATCTACTATAAAAAGCTATGGGATGTTCAAATCCTTGTTCATCCTTTTGAAGCAATATGGCAGCAATTGTATGAAATGATGCAAATGAAAAAAAAAGAAAAAGGCTCAGTATAATCTGG
Source organism: Thuja plicata (assembly GCA_018584345.1). Lineage (NCBI taxonomy): Eukaryota > Viridiplantae > Streptophyta > Pinopsida > Cupressales > Cupressaceae > Thuja > Thuja plicata. Next base: position 260,908 of record MU224725.1, on the reverse strand, counting down.
AGATTTCAACACTAGAGCCTCTTGCACTGCCTTTTTTATTCTTTCAAAAGCTTGTTGAGCTTCTTCATTCCAAACAAACTTAGCATCTTTCTTTAGCAATTTTACAATGGGTTTAACAATTTCTGCAAAATTGGCTATAAATCTTCTGACAAAATTTATCTTTCCTAAAAAGGATTGCACACCTTTTAAATTATTTGGATCAATCACTCTTTGAATTGCTTCCACTCTCTCAGGGTCTATTCTTACCCCTTCCCTGGACAATATATGTCCAAGCAACTTCCCCTCTTTGACTGCAAAATGACACTTCTTAGGATTTAGTGAAACACCATATTCCAATGCTTTGTTAAAAATCTTACCCAAGTGATCACAGTGATCTATAGCCTTGTTGGAATAAGCAGTCAAGTCATCTTGGTAAATAACCATGAATAGATCTATGAATTCCTTGAAAGCAACATCCATAGCTCTCTAAAAAGTTGCCTCTACATTTATTAATCCAAAAGGCATTCTGATGTATACATAGGTTCCCCATGGAGTAGTAAATGCAATTTTATACTGCTCTGTCTCTTTAACTAAAACCTAGTTGTAACCTGAAAAGCCATCCATCATTGACAACAATTCACAACCAGTCACCTTATGCAACATTGCTTCCATATTTGGCAGTGAATAGTTATCTTTTAATGAAGCAATATTGAGGTTTTTGAAATCAACACATAATTTGATGTCACCATTTTTCTTTCTAACTAGCACTAGATTTGATACCCACATTGAATGTCTAATGGGCTGGATTATCCCGGCGTCCTTGAGTTTCATCAACTCTTGCTGCATCTTGGGAGCCAACAAGGGGTTAATAGGCCTCTATTTCTGCCTAAATGGCTTCACATCTGATTTCAAAGGGATCTCATGCTGAAAAAGGTCATCTCTATATGCTTTCAAGTCATCATATGACCAAGCAAAGACATGTTTGTATTTTTCAGTAACTTGATCAGATTTATTCTCACATGAGAATCCAAACCCTTTCCAATATAAACTATTTGAGGATTATTTTTAGATCCTAAGTTTATTTCTTCTAGATCCTCAATATTGGCATTGCTTAACTTTGATGTATCATTTTGCTGACTTATAAACAATGCTTCAAGCTCAACCAGTCCCCTAGGAATCTGGTTAGAACTTAATTGGACAATTTCATTTCCAAAAATGTAATCTTTTCCATCATCATGTTCCAGTAAGGAACTACAATCTATACTTTGGTTCTCATAATGGTCTAAACATTGCATGAACCTCAAAATATCTTGATCATCTTGGAACACCTGCCAGTTGTATATGTTTTCCAGTACAACTGGACTTGTTTTGACTTCTAGTATTGATACTCCATGTAAGGTCAAATCATCATTTTTCAAAGCAACATTTGCTAGAAAATCAGCCATAATAGTTTTTGACCTTTCTAACCAATTTATATTAAAAGCATCAAACATTTCGAGTTGATCCCAAATAGCATGCGTGTACATTTTCAATCTATCATTCTTTACAGCATATTTGGATCTGACTTGTGCTACCACCAACTTAGAATCACCATAAACCTTTAAACATTTTATACCATGTTTGATAGCAATTTCAAGTTCTAAGAATAAATCCTCATACTCTACAGTATTGTTTGTACATTGGAAGGTTAACATAAATGAGTACTTAAAAGTTGTACCTGACGGGGATATCAACAACACTCTTGCCCCTGATCCCTCTTTAGAGCAAGCACCATCAAAGTACATTTTCCATAATCCATCTTCCTGCAAGATTAATTCTCTGTTTAAAGGGTCAGCTTCTTGATCTTGACAATAAAGTTCATCTTTTTGCATTCTAAAATTTTCCATGTCTATGTCAATGCAATAGTTTACATTAGTATCCTCAAATTTTTCTATCATGTGGGAAGTTCGGCTCTCCCTCAAGACCTTAACATTTTCTCCAGCAATGTTGAAAGTAGCATATGATAAATCATTTTGTATACTACCTCCCATTGAAGCACTCAATTTTCTTGATAACAACATGCCATAATGAGGTGGTATGTCAACCACAAGAACATTCATAGTCATCACTACATTAGGGCAAATTGCTAGTCTATAAGGCATAGCCTCAATGGTACTAATTACAGGGACCTCTCTAGAATCCATAGCTCTGCATCTCCCATAAGGTGTATCAACTTGTAGCCCCATTTCCTTCATGATCTCAACTGGCATAACTGTATTAGAGGATCTTGAATCAATCATACAATTCTTGAGCATTTTATCACTAATTATCAATGAGAGAAAAAATAAGTCAACAACTTTTGGAGAAGAAGTTGCATTCAAGAATATTTGAGGAATCTCAGATGTCAACACCTCTACTTCATTTCCCTTGGTAGTTGGCTTCTTAGAAACCTCTACTAGACTCTAAACCTTTATTGTGGGCATAGTGTTTAATAATGAGATTACTTTTTCCTTATGTTCTTTAATCCTCATCATTTCTAGAAACGGAACCTTAACTGTCTTCTGGGACAGACATTGACCCATATCTACTAGAGTGTATCTCATATCTGAACACTTTGATTTGTCAATAATAACATCATTTTCTTCATTTTGCTCCTTTTGAACTGACTCTTTTAGCTTTTTATTTTCTATCTTTTGAGCAGGAACAACCTTTTCTAATCCTTTCACGTCTTCCTCTTGTACAACATTTGGCTCTATGGATTTTGTAATAATCTTGACCTTATGTTTATTTACACCTTCACTAGGTCCTTTTTTCTAAACATACTTAGTGTCTACCTTATTTTCCTTTATAAAGACACCTGAAGGTTGGCTACCAGCACCACCTACCACCCTGTTCCTCAAGTGGTAATTACTTCTATCTTTATTTACTAACTCTGCAGTGATTCTAGCCTTCTCTTCATCTGAAGCTTTCCTGAACATCCTGACCATCTTGAGCATAACATCTTATACTATCATTAATTTCATCAGTTTCACTATCAAATAAGATCTGTTGATGATGATTCTAAATCCTCATTTGTGAGACATAGGAATCATGATTTTCCTCTTCACTGTTTGAATCAAAATCATGGCATGAAAAAGTATTCATCATACTATGATCACACTGTTCCCCTTCATCCTTTTCCTATTCCTCACTTGCCCTTAAATCCAAAGAGACAACACAAAAATCAGGGTTATGAGGGGTGTCACAAGCCTCACACCAAGTATCATCATTGCAAAAATGGACAGAATTTCTATGAAGAGGGTCTGGAGTCTTGTTGTTGTTTTTTTCCTTTTTAGGTGTAGTAACAGGCTTCCCATCTTTGAACTGAGTTCCATACGGATGATTTTGCATTATGTTCTGAGGATTGTAAGTAGTATTAGAAGAAGGTCTATTATTCTGAGGAGCCCTATATTCTTTATGTTCTGGTTCTTTTAGATTGCTCTTACTAAACCTTGCATCATCCCTTCTATTTAACTTACCAGATGCTCTTCTGTTCATTTCAATATTGACTGCTATTTTATAAGCATCAATAAGAGTTCTAGGGTTTTTATCTCTCAGAGCATATCCCATCTTGGAATCAAAAGTATTTAAATAAGTTGCTAGACATACCTCTTTATCTAGCTTTATCTTCTAAAATAGTTTATGCATAGCTCTTTGAAACCTTGTGTTAAACTCAGTAACCTCTTCATTGTAATTTTTCTTGATATTATTGAACTCATTCAACAAAAAGCCCTTATTTGTTTTGTCTCCATACTGATCTTTAAACAATTCAATCAACTCATCCATAGAAACAATAGATCCATTAGCAACACTTCTAAACCATTCTCTTGCATCCTCAACTAAGGACTGAACAAATAGCTTCATTAATACATCCTCATGGGTAATATTCAAGTCATCAACAAAATCAATGAATTTCCTTAAATGTGTTTCACAAGAAATAACATTATTACCTGCAAACTTGGGGAGCTTTTCTCCTATATCACCCACATCTTTAGGAAAAGCATTAGGGTATCTTGGGATACCAACAAAATCAAATTTCTTGTATCTCTCAGTATGCAGTGACTTCCTTTGAAAGCCATCATCTTCCTTAGAAGTAGTAGCCTTTGTTTTAGAAACTGTAATATTCTCTGTCCCAATATGAGAATATTTTGAGGACTGCAAAAAATCTATCTTTTTCTTCATTCCAATTGTTGCAGCTTCCATTTGTGCCTTTTCTAACATTTTTTCCATGGTTTCTTTTTCAATTCTCAATTTTCCTAAGTCAATTTCTAATTTGGACATTTGTTCTATCAAAGGTTTCTGAAATTTAGGTTCTTGATCTTTATGTTCACTCATCTTTTGTTTACCTTTATTCATTTGTAAAGTAGAAGCTTTATGAGTGAATGGTATTTCTTGGTCCTTCTGAGACCTCTCTATATCTTTCATAGTTTGATATTTTGAATATCTTTTTCTATTGTTATCAAGATCCTTATGCCCATTCTTTTTCTTTCTCATTTCTCTCTCCTTTTTCATTTGTTGAACTAGGGCGAGCTGTTTCAAAATGAACTTCTCTTCATTTGCTAGCATATCAGAAGGGGCATCTTCTGAATCTGAACTAGGTGTAGTAATCTCATCTCTCTCATTTTAAGTAGAAGTGATTGTGGGTGTTTCTAAAACTCTTTTATCAGCCTCTTCATATTCTGAAGTATTTCCATCATGAGAATGCTAATTGGTATTCATATCTCCCCTGATATTAACCTCTTTACATTTTAAAGGGGTTTCATCCATACTAACTTGATTTCTCTTTTTCCTCCAAGACATTCCTACTCTTGAGGATAATGGGAGTCCCTCATGTAATACCCTTTTAGGATCAGTTCTTACCCTTGATCTAGTATTCATTCTGAAAGACATTTATTAATTTTGCACTAATCTCAAAGATTTTCCTTTTAGAGTCGCCACCCAATAACTTCAAATGAATACTTATCAAAGGGTACCTTAACAATAACCACAAGTATGATTTTCAAACAAGTTAAAATTTTAAGGGGCAGAGATTTTTGATTACTTGGGCAAGAAATATTCTGAAGATTCTTAACCAGATTTTAGAATTTCTAATTCCCTAGCAGAGTCGCCAATTTGTTAGCACTTTTTCTTGCAATATTTACCAAATGATGACAGTATACCTCATATACTTGAATGCAACCTTTTTTAGGCAAGAGAAAGACTAACTAATGAGGTACTTGATAACACTTGGGATACCAATTATCACCTCCTTCATTTTTGAGCTCCAAAGACTCAGACAGGTATTACCTATTTAAAGGTTACTGATACTTTAGCCCATGTATTTAGTGGATTAATTCATTCACTGGTTATGTACCTAAAACCTCACTGTAACAACTTATAGAATACTTTAGAGATTGCAATGATTGATCTGAAACAAAGTATTATAAGCCAGGCTATAGTTTTGATAACATGAACCAATGAGACAAGCATTTGCATCCTTCTTCCTTTTGTTTTTAGGAGGGATAACCTAATGATTCACTCTTTAAGGAATCACTAAAATGGACACTGTCCTACTCACATGAGTCCTTACTAAGTTTAGTTTATTTGTTTTAGTAACAAAAGTGTTTTAATTGAAATAATTTTGAATAATTTTGAAAAAACTTGGATGATGATAGATTTTCAGACCAAAATCTAGATCAGTGCTTATCCTTTGGGTTACAGAGTCAAGAAACTTAAAGTCTCACAGAAACAAAATATTGTAAGCTGCCTTACAACCTACATGCAATTCATATAAACTACCTTACAAATTATCTAGTTACCTCTAAAATACTATATCAAATCTTTAAATACTGATATGCTCCCTGAAACTACCCACAAAACTTAGTTCTTTACATGAAAGAAACTTGTAAGTAATTAAATAGTTACCTTGTAACCAAAATGCTTCAGACTGCCTTACAACCTTAAGCATAAAAAAGCATACACAGCAAATAAAGAGACAACAATAGAGAATAGTAAAATTGCACCATATTTTATTGATATGATCCTTCTTTCATACATGAAAAATCTCTGAAGCTTGAAAACATAGACACAAATCTAGAAAGTCTAATTTTACAGTATATTTCATCCTCCCTACAAAATACAAATTTTTTCTATTTATAGGTCCCTAACCATCTTGGAATCCCTTTTCTTTTAGGATGCAACAAGCTTCAGATGGTCTCAGAAAACCTAACCCTAAAACTATAGAAAAGACAAAAAGAGAGAGAAGAAGAAGTGGAACGACCAAGTCAAGAGATGAAATCAGATATTCTTTGTTCTTCACTTAATCTGGCGACTTCATTCTAAAAGTATACATAGTAGCTGGTAGTATTTATGTTGATTCTGGATGACCGTGCTTATATACTCACCTACACTTTCCTTTAGTAATAACTGACTTCCTTATCTTTAATAGTGAAGTGCCAAATGTTCACCTTTACTCATCGTCCAAGACCTCTTCCTCAACTGTTGGCTTCTTTCTCTTGGGTGTGGTCATCAATTCCCATGCTTTCACTTCATCATCGGTTGGCCACTTGAAATCTTGAGTGCCCTGTACTTGTGCCTTTTTCCTATCCCATCTAACATCAGTGATGTTCTTAACATCAACTAGAAACTTATTGATATTAGTTTCTTCCTTGAAAGCTTCATCCAAGATCTTATTGAATCCTTCAATATTGACATCTGACCCCAAAATAAATGCCTCATCACTAGGCATTTTGCTTTCAAATTCATTCCTCCAGGCATCCAAATCTTTTACTTGATCATCATCTCCCCTTAAGGAACAAATCTATTAAAATCAACAGAACAGAGGCTTAACTTAACCTCTATTTGATTCAATTTACCTTTAAAGAATGAGAGAGCAATATTGACCCTGTTGATCTCATCTTCAACCTCTGTCACTATCTCTGGCAAATCTGACCTCAGGGCTTGTAAAGATGCAAGCTTCTCAAACAATTGTACCCTGGTGGACCACTTGGTAAAATAGGGGTTCAAGATAGCAAGATACCCCATCACCTCTGTAAGAAAAGCTGGCAACTTATTATAGGCATTAAGTACAACATCAGTCTTATCCTTCAAGACCTCAATTCTATGTTGTAGAACACCTCTTAATGCTCTCAAGGAAACTTCATTCTTCTTTTGTCTTATATCCTCTTTCTCAACCACCTCTTCTGATTTTGCCTTATCTTCAATTTGCAAAGGCTGTGGTTGTACAGGCACATACATCACCTTAGGCTTCTCTTCCAATTCCTTCATTAATATTTTTATCACTAGATCTTGCTGGTGTAGCTGCATATGGCACATTTCCCAGTCTTTAGCCAATGCACTTGTTTCATCTAACAATATGCTACACTTATCAGACAACTATTTAGTTTTGTCCTCATTTAAGTGAGCCCAGTGTGTCATGATTTGGGATATTTCCAAATCCCCTGTACTCTACACAGACCAGACCATCTAATTTCCCACCATGTTTTCTTGAATGTTTACTAGCTGAGGCTTTTGATCCTTTGGGCATAGGCTCCACACTGTAAAAGCCTGAGATTTTGGGCTATACCCAAATCCTTTGATTACATCTCCCATTTGCACTTCACTGGAAATCTTTAGATCAGGCTTCTTTCTTATTTGGTCAATTATGAAGGTAGATGCTAAGTCCCATCCCTCAGCCAATAATATGCCACTGCCTAACACCAACTTCCTAGCCTCCTCAGGTGAGATGTCCTCACTTTCTGGGTCATAAGACTGCAGGGCCACTAAGGCCTCATTTGTTATTGTCTCCTTTCCATCAATAGTCAATTGAGCTCTTATCTACTCCTTCTTATACCATCTTAGGAAGTCTTTAAACTCCTCAATTTTGACAAAGTTGTCATCACTCAAAAACTGTTGTTGATGGATCAATCTTTCATCAACACAAGCCTTAAGGGGCAATTCAACCTTCTTCTCCAAATTAGGTTGTTGCTTCTTGCCTTCCCTAATCAATTTTCTCATGTTATGGTCATATAACCTATTTCCTGGCACCAGGGCTCTTGCTTTATCCTTTTTCTTCTCTTTCCCCTCAACCGAAGGCTGACCTATCTCCCTTTTTTGCCTCTTAGCAGTAGGCTCTTCTAAATCATCAGGTTGTGTGGCCACTGTTAAGTCAATAATGTGGCCCTCTACTTTTTGGGGATGTGGCATCTCAGCAACGTCTTGTTGAGGTTGAACATATCTAGTAGGACGTGTGTAAGCACTGTCACTACTGCTATCATATTTAGACTCTGAGTGGTCTAGCCCTTGGGCACCTTTCTTATCAAGAACAGTCTCAAGTTGTTCACTGAGCACATAAAAATTATCGATCATGGCCTTTATTTTGTCAAAATATGGGAGATCAGGGTGGAAACCCCCAAAAGCTAACCCATTTCTTTTGATTTTCTTTTCAAGGTTCAACAACTCCTGAATCCTTGTTCTTCTTGTCTTTATCTCATCTTCATCAAGAATGTTCCTTGTTGCATCCTCCTTAATACATTCACAATGGACATTGGTATTGGGGATTGTGGGAGTATACAATTTCCTGATTCGTGCCATGAAGCCTTCAGGGTCAATGTATCTGTAAGCTGTTGCCCCCATTTTGCACCCTTCTAACCATTGGCTAACTACTTCAATAGCACCTTTACCAATTGTGAAATTAGAAATTATGAATAGTCTAGGGGTTAAGGTCCCCTTCTTATGTGGTGCAAAGAGCTCATTATCTGTTAACAACAGTTGCCAAATGAATTCCATTGCTGCCACCCTTGCTGGTACATGGTAAGGCAAGATATGAGGGGGATTAATACACCCATATATCTTGATTATGGTATAGTTTTCTTCTAAGAAGAAATCACCCCAATTGTGGTCTCTCTCCCATTTATCAGAGTAGTCACATGGCCTTAGCAGTTGCATAACCTTAATTGGGACCCTTGTCCTGTTGATTCCTAGACTCTGTATTATTGGATACACAATCCAATTGTGGAAAGCACAATAATCAAAATCCTTGGACGTATAATTCCAAATCCTCACCCAAAATTGGATAAGATTAGGTCCATCCTGATAAAACCTCTGAGGATCCAAATTACTCTCATCCATGATCACAAATTTAAAGTATAAGAGTAGATGCATGAGGATGGAATAATGGAAGAACTTGGGTTCCTTTTCCTTAGGGTATTTCATCTTCTTCTGCGTTGCTATGAATCCCTCATGCATCTGAGCTATAATATGCTGAATATAATCATAACTAGTGCTAGAATGCACCTCCTGTAAATCCAACACCATCATCAATATCCTAGCATTGATCTTCTATGCTTCCCCATCTATCCCTGGCACTCTACATAGGGCATAGGCAATGTACTTTATGTAGAAGTTCAAGTTCTTGTAATAATAAGGGCTTGTCCCAGACATAGGATCCAAATACTTCCTCACCTCCTTAAGCATATGCTTCTGCAACTGTCCTCTAGCAATATCAGGCTTCAACTTATATCTTTGTTCTTATTTAGTCATGTCAATTCTAGTGGACATGGTGCTATACAAACCAAAAGCTTGCATAAATGAATTTCTATTTAGGGCGAGCAGGGCAGTGCCATCATTCCTCTTAATCATCTTAGACAAGACATCATAATGACTGGCAAGGCCTAAGAACAAATCTACATCTATGTAGACATCAGGAATTATCAATTTTGCTAAACCGCAAGCCCAAGGGTTTGATACTGGGATAGGTTTATCAGAATTCTTTAAAAAGTAGTTAAAAAGGGAAAAACCTATTGTCCCTAGAGTATCAGCATCTTTGATATCACAGTAGTCATATTTAAGTAGATTAGCATCTGTCCTCCTATTCTGAGTTGATCTTGGCAATAATTTGAGGAATTCATTTGAGAAATTTCATTTTCCCTTTGTCTCTTCATTTTCCTTTTCACTCCTGCCACTAGTTGAAGCTACACTAACTACTCTGATCATGTTTTCTATGCTTGAATCCTCTCTTTTTTTTTTACCGATATTGAAACAAATCTATCTTTCAAGATTCACTTACTCCTTTGTGCATAATCCTCAGGAATTCAATGACTTTTAATCAATGGAAAAATCTACAACTCTCTGATTTCTTCTCTCTTCTTAGAACACTTAGCACTTCTTCACTCTAAAACTCAAAAAGCAAGCTAAGTTAAAATGAGCCTTTAATCAGTTCTTTATGGTAACTGTTCCCAATACACGGCTCATCATTTGTAAAAACATCAATTCTGTCTTCAATTCAGCATGCTACAAAATTAATTGAAAACCTAGCCTTAGTTTGATGAGCGTGACAGGAAATCAAATTCACAAATATGAATCCTCAGAAAAACCTTATAAAATTTTAATGAGATGACATGTCTTCATTTGATTGGCTCTCTGTCATACATCTCAGCTACCCTTTTTTAACACAGTAATCAATATCTAAGCCTATCATTGGACGATGAATGACTCACATTGTCATATCAGATACTACCACCTTTTTTGAATATTTGATATCAGGCGACCACATGACTGTATATAGTCTCTTTATCACTGACCCAAGTTCTTAACACATGATTCTTTTGGAGACTCAGCGACTATGTAACTTTCCTTGTCTTAGTTAACCAAAGTTACCATCTGGCGATCACGCGACAGTGAAGAAATCAAAGTCGCTGGATGTTAGAACTAACTCACATCCATTTCGAAGACTACGTGACTAACTATTATCCTTGGCTTTCATGATTATCTCCCAGTCGCTGAGTCTCTTCTTTCTTTCACAAGACCCCGCGACAACCCCTAGTTGCCTAATCGCAGAACACAAATGCTAAAAGTCAAAATCCCTTAGAGACAATGCGAACGGTACTTTTACCCTTCAGCCCATCTGACAACTACGTGACATACCCTTATCTCCAAGTCACAAGCACTTTTCCTTTTGGACTCTTTTATTCAAAGACTTTGCGACCACCATAGGATCTCTTAATCACTTCATCTGATGGCTCCCACTAAATCACCAAGTAATCTATCATACCCTTAAATTCTTCAGAGACTATGCGACAAGAAAAGACCTTTATACTTAGTCTCGTAATTGTTGAATAATTTCTTGCCATTTGGCGACCATGCGATAAGCCCTTAGTCAACTTACCCCTAGACATGTGTATGATTTATTACTTGTCTCTACACCACAGAATGGAAAATTGACTCATCATTTCAATCTGGCGACAACCCAACAATGTTTTATGTCAAACCGCATATGGTTAGTCACAATGTCTGAGCATCTTTCTCTTAACTGCCATCCTTCCTAGAGACCATGCGACTAAAGCCTTGCACTATTCATTTAACTGTGAATCAATCTAGCGATTATGCGACAACCAGAAATTGCCAAGTCTCGTGATGAACCTTTGACTTCTGATCTTTTCTTGCGACATCACGACCCTTCTGTGGGTCCCTTCATAAACTGCTGACCTGTTACTCATTCCGCGATTACGCGATATGAAGAAATTGTGAAGTTGTATAAATCTAAAAGAATATTCTAATTCTTTGAGAGACTATGCGACACAAGATAATCACCAAGTCTAGAAGAAAAAAGGAATATTCCATCCGGGTTACACGACTAGGTGATCAAATTTGTAACACATGACTTAAGTGAATCCAAAAAGTAACACCAAAATAGAAGTGAGATGAACACCCTAGGGTTTCTTTTCAATCTTGCACACCAAACAAGAGCTAGGTTTTTGAGGTTTTGCAACTTTATATGGGTTCTGACCTGAAAACCTAAAAATTTCAATAGGGAGACGACAAATAAACTGAGAGATTTTTATCTCTAAACATGAAACCAGAGCAAAGACCTATGAAACTTTGGGGAAACAAGCCAAAAATAGGAATACAACCAACACAAGGTTAAAAAGGAATTGACCTATTGTGACATTCCTCTATTTGTATCTCATTTCTTATATATGTTATATACATATTATATCATGCATGTGTCATTATTCATAAATGTGCCTTTGTGTTGTCTTCTTAGGGATGACGCAAAAATGGTATCTACCTATTCTTTTTGGTCTCCATGATGCTGGCCCAAAAAAACTCTTCTTTATATCTCTTATGTTATTTTCCTCCATTGTACTTGTAGTTCTTCTACCTTTGGGGAATAATAACACTTCATTTTGATATAATTCTAATATATGAGTTATTGTATGATCGTACTAAACCATGAATTAGTAGATCCCTTTCATTCTCTCCTTTTTGTGTCTTTTATTTCCTTTTGTTTATCCTTTCTTGGGGGCATCTCATATTGGAAACAATTTTTATGGGTTCATGTATGCTCTATTAAAGTTATTTCTCCTATTAAGGCATTTTTTATCGCCTTAACATGGGGGCATACACTTCATCCTTATTTCACATTTGCACACAGAAACACACACATAATGATTTAATGCAATCTCTTATGTGGATGGCTAAGAAGATAATTCTTTCCTTACATATTTACATTATCATGCTCATGTACATTATTTAGTGGATCCTAAGGTTGATCCCTTTTTCATTGCTCCTTTGACTGACTACTTTTTCTTGATCCCTTTGGAGACATTACTTTAGTTAGGACTGATTGCATTTTTTGGATCCCTTAATGGATACAATGCTTTCCTAAAGGGTTGATCATCTTTAATGGGTTCACTAGCATATCACAACTTTCTAGACTATCAATGTTATCATTTGTGTGTACCTAGAAGTTCAATGAGATATAATTTGATCAAAGAGAAGCATTGTGGAGGATTAGCTGGACAATTTGATATTGATAAGGCAATGACTTTGTTGAGTGAGAATTATTTTTGGCCCCAGATTCATAAGGATGTAAAGAAATTTGTTCAAATTGTAAACTTTGTCAAGTTGCTAAGGGAAGTTGTCATAATATTGGATTGTACAGACCTTTGATAGTGCTAACTAGATCTTGAGAAGATATTGTTAGAATAGTCCCAAAGGATAACTTAGAGGGGGGGGTGAATCAGTTATCAACTAATTTAATTCTTTTCTCTTATTAATTCCAGAATACCATAAAGTAAATGCACATTCAGGTACATAATAAAAAACACACAATTTGGTTACGGGGAAACCAAATGGTAAAAACCCCGGTGAGAATTAGGACCCACAATGAACTATACTTGTTTATAATAATCCATGTTAGAAGATCTTGCAACCCTATTAGGAGTTGTTATTTACAATGCAATAAGTATAGTGACCTGGTTAAAGGTCTGACCCTGTTAGGAGTCTTTTACAAATAACCCTGTTAAGGGTGAGGACTCACTATTCAGAAGCTCACTGCTTCAATGGTGAAGGCTACAACCTTCTGTAGAATAGATATGCATTATATCTGATGATGAACTATAGAGTATACCTACTATCTTGATTAGTTCCAATGTAATTTAATCTTCCACTGCTTCTTCACATGGATCCTTGATGAATGAAACTCAACTGATATTCTGCTCTATACTTTTTCTTTCACTTTTCTTCTCATTCACACTTAGCGTTCACAAATGAACTGCTATAAGTATCTTCCTCAAAGTATGAGATCATGGGACCTGTTAGGAAACTCTTCACAACATCCTTTTCAGCTAAACTAACCACGCAAGCATGATTACAACCGTGCAATATAAACTGAATGGACGCGACGCTTCACAAAGTCAGCTTCACCAAATTAACTCTAACATTGCAATCTTGTTGAAATATGTTTGGCATCTTTAGATAACTATCTTCAACTCATAATTAAACTTGAATACAAACACGCATATCCCAAAGACAAGCACAACTCAAGAACCAATGCTAATACGTCGGCTCTATACAGATAAACTTCAGAAATTGTAACTGCCACTAACAGAATTACACAACTCAACTGAAACTTCATAACTAAGTCTGTGTGTATGAACAAAGCATCCAAATCATTTCTAAAACAAGAATATAACTGTGGAAGGCTTAAAAGCATCATTCTGACAAGTACATACAAAAAACTACTATATATTATATGTTGTCATCAATGACAAACATACAATCAACTAGCTGCCAGAAGTAAATCTCCAACAATTTCCCCCTTTGACATTGATGACAACATATGATATTAAAAACATCTTCAGCACATCATGGTGTCCTCTTTCTTTTTACAATCTTCTCAATATCCTCATCAAAGATTCCTCTACACTGTTGCAGTTCCTTTGTATGTGTTTTTAAGTTACATGATTATATACTCCCCCAAAGTATATGTTCCCCTTTACTACATACTCCCCCTTTGACATCAACGGCAAAGGGCACCATAAACAATTAGGCACATGTACTACTCTATAAATAGAGTAGTCAACCGTTCATCAGTCACCATGGACTGTTGTACTTACTGCTTTATCTAATCAGACTCAGGAAAGAGAATTAATCCAAACTTCTCCCTAAGATACTCAAAAGTATCTTTTGATAAAGGCTTTGTGAAAATATTTGCCAACTGTTCTTTAGTGCTCACATAGTCCAATTTTACTTCTTTGTCTGCAAATTTTTCTCTAAGAAATGGTATTTGATCTCAATGTGTTTTGTCTTTGCATGTATCATAGGGTTCTTGGAAATGTTGATAGTGTTGGTGTTATCACAGTGAATAAAAATAGGATAATCAACCTGAATACCAAAATCTTTAACCATCTGCTTGATCCAAACCATTGTTGAACAATTCAATATTGTTGCAACATATTCAGCTTCTGCTATTGACTAAGAGATATAATTCTGCTTCTTGCTTATCCAAGAAACCAACTTATCTCCAAGAAATACTACTCCTCCTGAAGTACTCTTCCTGTCATCAATACAACCTTCCCAATCTGGATCTGTATATACATGAAGTTGTACATTCTCTGATTTAGGATACCATAAACCATAGTCTATAGTTCCCTTTAGATATTTGAATATTCTCTTTATTGCCATTAGATGATTCTTCTTGGGTTTGACTGCAAATCTACCAATAATGCAAACTGCATTAGATATGTCTGGTCTATATTGAGTAAGATATATAAGTTTTCCAATAATAGACTTGTACAATGTCTTGTCAACTACTGTGGAATCATCCTCTTTAGAAAGCTTTCTTCTTGTTATCATAGGAGTGCATACTGGCTTACAGTCTTCCATCTTGAAAGTCTTCAATATTTCCTTCACATATTTGGATTGATTTATGAATATTCCTTTATCTGTCTATTTTACATTCAATCCAAAAAAATATTTTATAGGACCAATCATGCTCATTTAAAATTCATTCTACATTTCTTTTGCAAATTCTGCACTAAGCTTGTCATTACCTCCAAAGATAATGTCATCAACAAATATGGCAACAAGTAATAATCCATCAGGTGTCTCTCTTATGAATAAATTGTAATATGCTACTCCTTTCTTGAATCCAATCTTGGTAAGATAACCATCTAGTCTCTCATACCAAGCTCTTGGGGCCTGTTTAAGTCCATAGAGTGCTTTCTTCAATCTGCATACCATGTCTGGATTATCTAATAGATTAATCCTTCAGGATGTTCTATGTAGACTTCTTCCTTCAAGTCACCATTTAGAAAGGCTGATTTGACATCCATTTGACATACTTTAAAATCTTTGAATGTTGCATAAGCCAAGAATAACTTAATGGCTTCTAGTCTGCTCACAGGGGAAAATGTGTCAGTGTAATCTATTCCTTCCCTCTGTGCATATCCTTTACACACCATTCTTTCTTTGTTTCTGACCACTATACCATCTTCATTCATCTTACTCATGAATACTCAATTTGTTCCAATCACATTTTTGTCACTAGGTCTAGGAATCAATTCCCATGTATCATTTTTTATTATTTGATCTAATTCTTCTTCCATTGCTTTCTGCCAATCAGAATCCTTGCAAGAATCTTCAACATTTAAAGGTTCAATCTGTGAAATTAAACATACCTCTTCATCCACTGTTAAACTTTTTTCTTTAGATCTAGTCAAAACACTACTGCTCTGATCTCCAATGATATCATCTTTTGAATGGTATCTAGATGTGAATTTTGAAACTTTTGGTGTGACATCCTCATCTATAATATGTGATACTTCTTTGCTTGATTTAGGTTCATTACATGATACGTCAATGCAATCAAACATTTCTTCAATAACAGTGTCTTTACTGTTAGGACTGGGTTCATCCTCAATCATAGGTGCATATCCATAGTACCTCTCTTGAACCATGAAATTCTCATCAATCTTTACATGAGTACTTTCAATTATATTCTTTAATCTCAAATTAAAACATCTGTATGCTTTGCTTTTAGTAGAGTAACCAAGGAAAATACCTTCATCACTTCTAGCATCAAACTTACCAACACCATCATCTCTCTTGATGTAGCACTTGCTGCCAAAGATTATGAAGTATTTTACTATAGGTATATTACCAAACCAAAGTTCATAAGGTGTCTTATATGCGCCTGGCCTTAGTTGTGTTCTATTGATAGTATAGACTGTTGTATTGACTACATCTCTCCAATAGGTGTGCGCAACTTTTCCTTCAATCATCATAGTGCGCATTGTATCAAGTATGATCCTGTTCCTTCTTTCTGCAATCCCATTTTGTTGAGGGGTTCTAGGAGCACTCAAATATCTTTTGATCCCATGTTCTTTGTAGTATTCATAAAACTAGTCAGAGGTGAATTCTCCTCCTCTATCTGATCTTAGACATTTTTGTTTTATTCCAAATTCATTCTCAACCTTAGCTTTCAATATTTTGAATTTATCAAAGGCTTCAGAATTCTCCTTTAAGAATGAAACCGACATCATCCTTGAAAAATCATCAACAAACAAAATGAAATAGCTTTCTCCATAGTATGATCTTGTTTGAGTAGGACCACATAAATCTGTATGCACTAGGTCTAATTTTTTTTTAGCTGAGTTCTGCTTGCTTCTAAAAGAGCTCCTTACATACTTTCCCATAACACATTCCCTGCACATTGCGTCAACTGGTCTTGAAATACTTGGAAGGTCTCTAACTGCCTTGGCATTGCTTATCTTTACTATATTGTCAAAATTGATATGACAGAGTCTCTTGTGCCATAACCAACTGTCATCCAATTTTGCAACAAAACAACTTACATCTAAATTGAGTTGAAAAACATTACCTTTTGTTTTTGAGCCTGATGCAATCATGTCTCCTTCTTTGTTGTAAATAATGCATTTGTTGTCTTTGAATTCCAAATGATAACCTTTGTCAAGTAGTTGTCCAACGCTTAGTAAGTTGTGATGTAATCCATCAACATACAAAAAATCATTTGTCTTGTTCTTTCCATCCAAGGTGATAGATCCTCTGCCTATGATAGGTTTGGGAGTGTTATCTCCAAATTTAACCATACCACCTTTGTACTTGTCTAGATGAACAAATCTGTCTTTATCACCTATCATGTGGTGAGAGCATTCGCTGTCAATGATACAGTCAGTTCTGATGTCTGCTTTGGAAATTAGGGCTAACTCTTGTGCTTCCTTTTCATCTTCAATGTCCATTTCCTCAAGCAATTTTTCCATGTCTTTAAGGGCAACAAATCCAATTTCATCCTCTTCTAAATCTTCATCTGTTACACCTTCTTCAACATGGTAGCATTCCTTTTTGTATTTAGGTTTGTAATCAAATCTAAACTTCTTGACTCTTGTGGGACACTTGGATGCAAAGTGACCAATCTTATTGCATGAAAAACATTTGAATGGAAGTTGTCCTTCATACTTTCCTTTGCCTTTCTTTTCTCTTTTAGCAATCATGGCAATAATTTATTCTAGTTCTTCATCAACTTCTTCTTTCTCATTAGAAATGTGTAAAGTTTTCTTACCATGTATTGATGCT
>MU224725.1:210187-233913 GCA_018584345.1 Thuja plicata | reverse complement strand
TATTCAGGATAGCATCTTGTGAAGATGATCCTTGGCAAGTCCATGTGAGGCTTGCGTATATTATTTGTGATCTTGGCTTTCTCCTTCAGTGAGGTCTACCACTACCCCTACTTCTGGAATATCTCTTGGAGATACTTCTTCTTGTCCATCCTGGTATTGGGAAGTTTTCTTGTGTACGAGACTCCTTTTCTTTTCCTGCTTGTTGGATGTTTGTGTTTGTGACCCGTTCCAGATTGGATCCCCAAGCTCGGGGGTGGCCTTGTAAAGGCCTAGGTTGGGAGGTGAGCCTCCATGGTAAACCTCATTCTACCTTGTTTTCAGGTACCTGGTGGATAACAAAGATGCATGATACCCTTATGTGGGAGATGAGTATGGCTGGAAAGTCGCCATTGTAATATGTCTTATCACTTTACCTGTAGTTGCGTTGAATCATTATTTGAGAATTGAATGTAACCCATATTGTTTAGATGTTTTCAATATCGTAAAGTTGTTATAGAATTGCAATATATTTGAAAGCGTATTATTGTTAGATAATATTATCAGATGGACTCTTTGCTCTATTTCTGTGGAATAGCTTAAATCTATTCTTTATGTCAACCTTTGAATATATAGTAGTATATTAAACTTAAAATGTTACTTTATATTCTTGAATAAATTATTCTTGGTGTTCTTGAGGAGAATCAATTGGCATTTTATTTTTATCTTGGTAAAGATTCAAAATTATTTTAAAAAAAAATGCTTAGATTAAAAATTCCTTCCACTATAACGTGGAGATTAAAATATAGATTAACTTGACCTTTTAAAAATTAAAAAAAAACTTCTCTGTATACCCGCTGTTTGGGAAAATACAGTCATCTCTGCTAGTCATATTTAATTTATTTTATTACTTTAATATATAAATATATATACATTATTGGTAAACCTTATATCAAAAAAATATATATATTTCTTAAAACGTTTTGTTTTACCGCCCACGGCGGAACCGAGATTTTATTAAAAATGATAAATAACTTTGGGGAGGGCCGAAACCCTTCTCCACCGTTTCGGTCGGCGCTGTGTATTATTTTTTGTGGGGGCCGCGCGGCCACGGGCCACCCACACAGTGGGGTGGCGCCGCCGACCAGCGACGGCCGCCCCTTCACCCTCCCCTCCCCGCCTTTACTCTCACCCCGCGCGGTGGTGGTGGTGCCGCCAAGCGGCCACCACTGCTCCCCGCCACCGCCGCTGCAAGGTTCGTGCCGCCCCTTCACCCCCGCCCTTCGCCCTGCGTTTTTCGCCGCCCATTTTTTTTTCACTCGCAGTTTTTTTTTTTACCGCCATTAATGTGGGTCTTCCGGCCGCTTCACAATGTTCTTTTTTATTAACTAAATATGATATATTACCCCCCCTTTTTTGGTAGCGACTTTCATTTTTCTTTGATCATTAAATTTGTATTTAAAGTTTTTCTTTATATAGTTATAGAATCCGATATTCTTGAATAGATGATTTCATCATTTAAGTATTCGATTTGTTATTTATAGTTTAAGTTAAGTTGTAGTTTATAAAAGCATTAGAGCTATTGAATGTTAGGTGAGGCATGATTTAGATTTTGCATAGTATTTTTCTTTATATATATATAGATAGATTTTAAATAAATTTCATAGTTAGATTTATTTTCAACTTATTATATTAGATTTCAATACATGTGGTCTTAATTATTTAATAGATTAGATTCTTTTTTTTTTCTTTCTATATAATTAGATTGGTGTTTTTCTTTAAAAAAAGATTTATTTTTGGCATTTAGGTTACTTAAGGATAAGATTGTTTTAAATTAAATGGAATTTAGATTAGATATTATTTAACCATAGTTGAAATGCATTTGAATTCCTTCTGACTTATGGTCAATTTTTTTTAAAGGTATCTTACGTTAATAAAATTTAATGTTAGAATATTTGTTTTAATCTTTGAGGAAGACATTGGCGATTAGAGATAAATCTAAGTTTTAGACGTTAATTACTTAATTAATATATTCAGGATAAACTTTAATTTAGTTATCGATCTTTAGATTTGGGGTTCATTTCAACCCCTTCAGCGTCACGATATACGTCTATTAGGGGCGTTATCGCTGTCTTTGACCGTTCTCGTGCATGGTTGACTTTTTGGTCAACCGAGTCAAACCTTGTCCGATAGTCTCAAAAATGGAACCCAGTGTTCCTTGCAGCCTCTGGACCCTCGAATTTCAGTTTCGAGCCTTTTGGAGACAGTTGACTTTTTGGTCAACATGGGTTGACTTTTTGGTCAACTGCCCCGTTTGGCGTGTCTTCAAATTCCTTAGTGCTTAGTAGGCTCTAGTGACCCTCCTTCGCAAATTTCAAGAAAGTTTAACTTTTGGTCAACCCTAGTTGACTTTTAGTCAAACTGTCTCGATTTGCATGCGCAAGTCTTCCATAGGGTCTCGTGAACCCTAGCTTGTACCATTCCCTTATTTTCTAGTATAGTTGACTTTTGGTCAACTCTAGTTAACTTTTGGCCAACTTCCTCATTTTGCGTGCACTCTTTACCCTTGTGCGGTTTTAGTATCCCGATTTAATGCGTTATTTAAATTTTTTTTTTTTTTTTGTTCGTGTGTTTTTGCCCAACTTTTGGGCATGACAACGTTCTCTTATAAGCATAAAAGAGATCCCTTCTTTATGAAATATGGAGCGAACTCAAAAATTATAGTTGATTTAGAAATTAATCTAAGATGTCTAGATAATTTAGATATGGTCACAAAAAAGGCAAATGGAGGAAAAAACTAGAAGTGGATATGAATAAATTCGGCGATGGCAATGTGTCTTAGGGCTTGGATATATAGCTAGTTGTTCAATGAGTAATGAAGATACGAGAGGAAAAAAAGAGATTTCCCTCACCTTGTATCCTTAGTGGAAGAATGAAATCAAAAGACTAGATAATGCAAACTAGCCCTGAGAATTTGAATCTAGATGAATGAGAATTAGCAAAAAAAGAACTAGGAAAGGATAGTATTGCAAATCCTAAAGAAATAAGCTAGATGTAGGATAAAAGAGATGTGTAAAAGTTAAAAATAAGTGAGGAAGGAATTGAACCTTTCTATAACATAAAGCTAAAGCCCTTCAAAAGAAATAGATATAATATTGGCAATGAAGCAATATGAGAATAACCATATTAATAATTCAGAGGATGGGGGAAATAGAGAAGATAAAGACATCGATCTCATAAGAAATACGATTAAATACATCTGTAGTATCCAAAATTAGCCATGATAAAGTAAAAATTCCCCTCAAAATTTTGATTATAAGGAAGTTATTCAAATAGAATAAGAAACCAAGAAAAACAAATGAATAAGCTAGGAGTTTCTAGGAAGGAGTAGAAAATAATGATAACTATAAGGGGGATAATACAGTGAGCTTGTAACTTGAAGAAGCATGTGAATTTTTAGGAATCTCCCAAATCCGAGAAAAAGAAGATGAAGAGCCAATTAGGGAGAAACATGATTTGATCAAGAAAATATTGAATTTGGATGAGATGGAAGAAGCAAATCATGAAGCTTTGTTTGGTGTTGAGGAACTTTGAGAGTACAATGAAGAAAAGGAAGAAAACATGGGAATATGAATTTTCCAGAATGTAGCAAACAAGAGAAAACCAAACTGTGGCAAGTTGGCAGGAAAGTGAAAGGGCAGAAAATCACTTTCAATGCTAAGATCAAAATATATAGAGGCAGGAGATGAAGCCAATATCACAAAACTTCTGAAAATAAGGATGGGAAAAACTTTTCCCAGGAGCCATGATGCTCCTATTGTGGAATGTCAAGGGCTTGGATCCTCGTAAAAAACAATTCGTGGTCAAGTGTTAGATTCCAACATCAAAATATTATATTGTTATGATGCAGGAGACAAAACTAACCAATGAGAAAATATAATTTTTCCATAAGAAACTAAGGAAATGGAAATTAGAATGGGTCCAATCATAAGGAGTCTTAGGAAGGCTTTCTATCCTCTGAAACCAAGAGGGTTTCTTTTGAAAAAATGGTAGATGGTAAGAGATTGGAGGAAAAATCAAGAGCCTAATCTATAGTTTAAATTTCAAATTAGTAAATGTATATAAGATAATTCCTAACATAAGAAAGAGGGAATTATGGGAGGAGCTGGAAACTTTCTTGGTTTCCCTCCCTTCTCCTCACATTATAATAGGAGGACATTTCAATGCAATACTCTGTTTGGAAAACAAAATAGGTGGGATGCAAAGAATTAACAAATCACAAATAGACTTTATAGAATGGGTTAACTGAAGTAATATGTTAGAAATTAAATCAGAAAATGGGTTGTATACATGGAATAATAGCCATTTTGGATTCAATTATATTGTTGAGAAATTGGATAGATTTTTCTTCCAAGGGGATCTTTTCACCTTTCCCTTTGGTCGCAAGGCCTCCATCCTTTTGTGCTTAGGGTTTGATCAATATCTAGTGTAATTAATGATAATGAGAGATAGAAAAATAGTATGTTGCCCCTTCAAATTTAAAAACATGATAGAAAGATGGTGGGGGATGAGCTATTCTTAGATTCTACACTTTTGTTTCTTTGTAGCAAAGATAAGATCCATTAAGAAAAAAACTTCTAAAATGGAATAGAGAGAATTTCAAGGATTATTTTACAACAAAGAAGGAAATAGAAGAGGATTTGGAAGCCTTGAATTCATAGGTAATGGAGAAAGGTACATATCAAGAGAGATGTCTTAAAGAGAAAGAGCTATTAACCCAATATGAGGACATTTTATCCAAAGAGGAAATATTTTGGAGGTATAAATCAAGAGAAACACGGTTGGCAGAGGGGAACAAAAAATCTAAGTTCTTCCATAATGTGATCAAATTGAGGAGATGTGTCAATAGAATAAGTAAATGAAAAAGAGAATGGTTCAATAATAAAGAACCTTGTGGAGATAGATCCTTTTTTAGTATCTTATTTCAAAGATATCCTAAATAATTGGATGGGCTCTAATTGGAGGAATGAACAAAACTTCATTGAAAACATCCCTTGTATAGTGACCGAGGAACATAATAGCTTGATAACAGGAAAATTCACTAGAGAATAAATAAAAGTTGCATTAGATCAGCTACATTCGAATAAGGCCCTCGGCCTAGATGCATTCCCAACTATATTATTTCAAAAGTGTTGGCATATCCAGAGAAATGAGTTAGTGAAGGCCAAGCTACACGAAATTCAAGGAGATTCTTGAAGGAGGTCAACAATACTTTCATTTCATTCTTTCCTAAGAAGGAGAATGCAACGTATTTGGATGAGTTTAGACCTATTTTACTATGCAATACAATTTATAGAATAATGACAAAGGCAATGGAAAATAGGCTGAAACTTATTCTCTCATACATCATTTTGGAAGAATAGACAAGATATGTCTTAGGCAAACCTATCTTGGATGGAGTAATCATTGTTCAAGAGGCAAACCATTCTATATAAACCAAAAAAATCATGAGTGTGCTTATTAAGATAGACATTAAAAAGACATATAATAAGGTGGATTGGAGATTTTTATCTAAGTGCTTAGAGGCCTTTGAATTTAGTTGACACTGGGTGAACTTGGTCTTTTATTGTATTTCAAGTCCAAAATTCTTCATTATCATCAATGGTTCCCCAAAAGGATATTTTGAAAGCTCAAGATGATTAAGACAAGGGGATCCCCTATCCCCTTTTCTCTTTATCATCATGGTAGAAGCTCTTGGGATAACTTTCAAGAAATCTTAGGAAGAGGGGTTAATCAAAGGAATGAAATCACATACATAATACCTATAATTACCCATCAGTAATTTGTTGATGTCACAATGTTACTTAGATCAGGGAGGAAAAGTGAAGCACCACAATTTAGGAAAATATTGAGGCATTATGCATTAGCATTCAGGCAAGAGATAAGTCAAAACAAATCTGAAGTCTTCTTCTTTTCATTAGAGCCCAGGAAAGAGGTTTATATACTACATACTTTGGGATATAAAGTAGGCAAAAATACATTGTATCTATTTGGGACTACTCCTAGATAAGGGATCGCAATCCTCAAAGTTATGTGATCTTTTAACAGAAAAAATAGAAAAGTGATTGTCCTCATTGAAAGGAAGATGGTTTTCTTGGGTTGAGAGGCTAGTCATGTCAAAATATATTATTTTTCCCTACCTTTATATTTTCTTTCTTGTCTCACACTCACAACAATGATGAACACAAAATCAATGTAGATGATGAGAAATTTATTTTGGAAAGGTATTGAGGAAAAGAAGAAATTGGCAATGATATCTTGGAAAAAAATTTACAAACCCAAGCAATTAGGGGGAGTTGGGTTGAGAAACTAGTTATGATAGAATAAGGCACTTGTTACCAAATTAGTTTAGAGAATGTATAAGGAACCACATTGAAATGGGTGAGAATTCTACAACATAAATATTTGGAAAATACAAAAGCATGTGGGATATTTTGAACCCCTAACACCCCAAGGGTTTTAGAGTATGAAATTCATTTTGAGTTGCAGATTGGTCATTTGGGAGCATATTTTGAGGGATATTTTGGATGAAAGATCTATTCTATTCTTCGAAGACTCTTTGGGAGGATTCCAAGCTATTGATGACATTATGGACACTAGGAGGACCAAAGATCAGTTCAAGCAGAACTGGGGTAAAAAAGTCAGGGATTATGTAGAGATGGAATTTCCTTGCCAACAATTGATTTGAGTCAACTCAAATAGATTTTAAAGAATAGATCGGTGGTTTTTAGACATCAGAAAGACAAATTAGTTTGGACAACATCTAAATCTAGGAAATATAGCACAAGGGAGGGCTACAAGAATATCACACAAAAGATGAATATGCAAAAGACAAAACTCTCATTAAAACTATGTTGGAGAAAGCAGTGTTTGCCCAAAACAAGATTTTCTTCATGTGAAGCACTATAAGGAAGAATAATGGGATTTGAAGGTCCCTCAAGGTGTGCATTATGTAAAAATGCAGAAGAAGCAATTGATCATTTATTGCTAAATTTCCCTAATTCATACACATGTTGGAGGTGGTTGTGCACTAGATTAGGCTGGGTAACTGCTCTTCCTAATGACATAATGAGCTTGTTTAAATGTTGTCCACAAGGAGGAAGGAAAGATCTCTTTGGAAATATTTGGATCTATAGCCCACCAATACTACTATGGGAATTATGGAAAGAATGAAATCAAATAATTTTACAAGACAAGGCAATAAATAGGAGATCTTGTTAAACAATGTGGAGACTGCCATTATGGAGGCAGTTAATTGTAGAAACTCGCCTCATTTGGAAAAAAAACTTTGATTCATAGAATGGGATACCAATATAAGGAAAGGTTAGTATGGTTTGAAGATTCCCATGTTCTATGGCATAGGTAGGGACACACGTATGAAAGAAAGACAGTCTTGTTCCTAGAAGCCCCCTTAGTTTGGCTAGTTGAAATTAAATTTTGATGGGGCGAATCACGTGGCAATCTGGGTGTTTTAGGGGATGGTGGGATAATTCACCTCTAGGATGGATCAATGGTGGCAAGATTTAGCAAACCACTGGTGGAAAACACCGATAGTATAATAGAATTGAAGGCATTTAATGAGGGCCTTCTATTATACAAGGATTTCGAGATTGACAAGCTTGAAATTGAAGGAGACTCAATAGTGGTTGTTAATGCCACTAGAACTAGAGCAACTCCAAATTATAGATTGGAATCCTTGTTATAGAAGACTTTAGAGCTTCTGGAGTTCTTTAAAGAATTCAGTCTCAACCATATATTCCAAGAAGGTAATAGGGCTACAAACAAGTTGGCTAATGTGGCTATCGATGGTCTTCTCTTTGGAAAATTGGGCCCTTTAGACTAATTAGATATGACAAAGGAAATTTGGATGATACAATGGATAAGGGGGTTGAGTTGGATGCCTTGTAGGAGTATCTATAGGAAGTGATTCCTATGTTAACTTATTTGTATATTGGCTTTGGATCCCATTAGGGTCACCGATGGCATAAAATGGAAACAAATGATTTGGTGAACAAATAGAGAGAGTCAATAATTTCATAGACCTTCCTCTCAGCATAAATCAAATCTACATACAAAGAGGTGGATGAATAGGCTAATAGGGCTATGAAAGGTATTGAATTGGGCTCCATTAGTGCAAGATAAAATATATATTCTGATTTGGTCTCTTGGTCATGTTGGTTGTCATTGCACCAAAAGATTCACCTATTAATGCTCGACACAAACACTAGACTTATAGACACAAGAGTTTTTAATGCCATGTCGCGAACCCAAGCATCACACTACACATCTCAAGAAGACCAAGGGTGCACACCTTGCAACAATCCCCCCCCAACATAAGTACATGGTTTGAACTTGTGACCTAGGCTCTGATACTTGACTGTTGGTTGTCGTTACACCAAAAGATCAACTTGTTCACGCTTGATACAACCAATAGACTTATAGACATAGGAGGTGGTTAAGCCATGTCACGAACCCAAGAACTGCATTGCACATCCCAAGGAGACCAAGGACGCACACCTTAAAATACATCACTACAAGGTTAAAGATGTTAATGCTTTTAGGTCTATTAGCTAATGATTGTTGGCATGAAAGGTTGCTACTCCACATGGAATATGACATGGACTAATCTATTATTGAGTCGTCATTTCACTTGCAACACCAATTCTAATGTTGAATTCAAACATCAAATCACATCTTTGGTGATGAGGTTGATAGCTTGGCTTGCATAAGATCAAGGACAAATCTTATTGATAAAATGAGAATTGCTCTAATATTGGTCATTTCAACTAGCTGAAAGGATGACATGGCTCATAAAAAACTTTGCGTTTAGGAGACATTTATGGTCTGCCTTTCCAAGATGAGAGGACCAACATAACCCTTTTTATATAAATAAATCTCTCTGAGAGAATGTTGATGCATACTATGCTTTGAGTTTTCGAGCTCCAGTCCCCCTTCTCGCATCCTTGATCTCTACTCTTATGGATTTGTCGTTGGGCTCATTGTAGACAAAAGGAAAATGTCTTTTCTTGGGCCAACGACTAAGAAACACCTCATTGAGGTGTTGAATTACTCACATGTTATTTATTTATGTGGTCAACCAAATTCCTTGCTACCATCTTGACATTTGGAGAACAAAACAAGGTTGTCAAGGCGTTGTATGAGGGTATTCAACAAGTCCTTTTTGGGGGACCTTGACTAAGTGTTGCAGAATGTCGACAAGAATCTCACTATCACTTATCCCAAGCATTATTTTGTGGTCAAGCATGTTGGTAAAGAAGTCCCCAAGTTCCTAGTTCTCACCATGTGGAATGAAGTGACAATAGATATTAGAAAATTCATAATTCGAAGGAGCTTGGGATCTGGGAAACGGTTGATGGGATTTACCCCGGATAGTGTCTTAAGTGAAATTGTTGGTGACACTATGGATGAAGGGGCATATTGGGTTGCTCAATACAAATATGATGAAGGTTCAGATGGGTTGGGTAGTGATGATTCTAGTGAGGTTGAGCTTGAGGATGAAGGGAATTTACCAATTCTTGTTGAGGGTTTTAACACAGTTCAAGCTCAAGTGTTGCTAGCCCCTCATCTTCCCCTGCTACCAAAGACAAAGGAAAAGCACTAGTTGGTGTTTAAGTTGTTCCAATTTCTTTTTGAATGCTTTCTCTATATTTTTGCTAGGTCTAGATTTAGGTAGATAGTTTAATATTTTTTGTACTTCTACATATATAGTCTCCGAGACAATTTTGGAGTCTAGGTCTTGATTTTGGTAGAACATGAAGATATCCAATTGATATTGAGTAATATGTATGTATACCGTGGATAGGGTTTCTAGGAACATGGCAATTTTGAAAGCTATGCTTGATAAAGAGATTTGATAGAAGGTCTGAAACCTTTCTCGACCTCCCTGCAATCAAGAAAAAAAATTGTTAAAAAAAATTATATAAAATTTACCTATAATTTAATTAATATATAGATTATAAATTTTTTTTTTATAATTTATAATAATGATAAAGACACGAGAGCTTCTCTTTTACATTATGTGGAACACAAAAAAGTTAAAGAAGGGAAAAATTTCTTGCATCTTTATACAATAGACTATAGAAAATTAATAACTCGATTTTTTTAAAAAAATTACACAAATTTTATATATCTCTCATATAGTTAAAAAGTTAACTATAGAAAAATTACGTCCACATCCATTGAACCTTACGATTCCACTTGGCAGTTTTAGATGAAAGCACGTCAAACACATTTTAATTCCGATATAACAGATCATCTCTCATATAACAAAAATAAATAAAAAACTGGGAACTTCCCTGTTGTTTTTGTCAATGGTTATCTTATTTTCAACAAAACCTGCCTGACAAGACAATTTTTTGCAATATATTATTTAAATTGAAAATGGCAATACAATTGTTTTCTAATTTTTTATTTAATTAATAAATGATGGAAAGAATGCTGTTGTTTTTGACTGGAGGACTCACTAAACCGCGGGCATCGTATATGCGTTTTAATTACTGTTTAACAATACGCGGAAAGAACAGGTGAAGGTTTTCTTTTGGGGCAACTTCAGCATGGGTATTAGTCAAACAGATCCTTCCATGACCGGTATTCTTTAATGGGTTATTTGATTCCTTCCCATTTGTCTGCATTGCAAATAGTATCGGTATTTGTATTAGCCATAGCCAGTACCGGTGGGCTGCTATACACCCACTATCTGCCTTCTTCATTTTCAAGCATGGCTGCAAACACTGTTCACAGCTTTACTGTCAAGGTATATTTTGTTTGTTCTCTAACGATGAATTGCTATCAAAACTTATCAACAAAAGGTTCGCATTTCCTTTTTCTTATATGGGTATAGCTGGTGGATTATAGGACATAAAGGGGAATGATGTGGATCTGAGCGTGTACAAGGGCAAGGTTTTGCTTATTGTCAATGTTGCCTCTCAGTGGTATTGATCCTGACACTTCGTTTTGATTCTGGTTTCTTAGTTTTGCTAGTTGTTCTACATGCAACAATTATCCTCTATGTTCTGGTGAATTGATTTTGTTGGTGAATTGATTTTGTCTCTAATAAATCTGTATTTGGAATGAGAAGGAAGTTCTGGAAACTTGTTGGGATTAGTATTTTGTAGTCTTAATTGATCTTTGTTTTGGGATTAGATTGAACTTCCTTGGTGATTCAGGCCCTGATTTACCTTTGGTTGCGTCTGGATCGACCATTAATTTTGCCTATGAGTGGATGATGATAGATATTAAGAAATTGAGGGCATAACAGCATTCTAGGACTAGAATGAAACTGGAAATTCCCCTCTGGACGTCTTGCTATCTTACTCGTATGTTCTTAATTTAACAACACAAGCTCTCAGGAGGTGGATCTATCCCACCTATCTGATTAGAATAACATCAAAACAATATAGGTGTCTAAATTTGATTTGCAATAGGTAGAAAAGAAGGAGAACGCGGTCCGTGACTACCAGACCTCCTGTACAGCCACTATCAGCTGATTTTCCCCTCCTTTTGTCATTCTATCTCTCATTCCAAATCCTTGCCTAGTCCTGGGAATTCTATATGGTCAATTGGTTGCAGCAAATTCAAATCAAGGTGTCAGTCTGAGGGTGAAAATTCTGCATACCTCGCTCTGAATCTGCAACATTTGGCTACATGTTTGGATTCTTTTTTGTCAGTTTTTGCATTTGAAATCCGTTTAGATTAGTTTGTTAGTTAGATTTTACTAGCTCATTAGTTTAACACAGAATTACAGCAGTTAAGGTTAGTGTAGTTAGATCAATTTAGCGGTAATTTTGTCAAAGTTCATTTCCTTTTATGCAATCTTTCTAAGTTTTTTAGACTGATATGCTGCAAGTATCAAACATTAGTTAAATCTGCTCGATTAAACAATCAAGTTATTGCAAAGTGTCAATGGGCCCTTGGGCTGCTGGTGAAGTTGAGCGGTGTGGATACCCTCAGTCCTTGGCTCCAAGCCGAAGAGGTTTCAGGCACAAGTGCGCCCTTATCGGGTTGCTAAAACGTCTCTGTGGTTGCTCACAGACTTCGTGCCTCTGCTGGGCAGCCTCGCAGGTCTGAACCCTCCATCAAAAAAATAAATAAATAAATAAAAATAAATATTGCAAAGATAAACTAGCCTTTTGGCTGTCCAGTGCATCAAACTAATTGTCAAAACATTCTTTCAAAATCTGTCAAATGAACAACATATTTCTTGTAAACTGTCAACTTGCAGCATATTTGCTTACAAACTTATAACCTGTCAAAGCTTTTCATCAACAATCTTACTCAACATCTCCTGAAAGGACAACTTAGGCATATCTTGCCATATCTGCAAACTTGTCAACTTCTCAACATGCATTTCAACTTGCAACACTGTCTGCCAACCTGCACCCCCCCTCAAGTAAATCTGCAGCCCTTAAACTTGTCATTGCAAAACTGTCAGCTTGCATTATTCCAAAGACGACAAATTTGATTGACAAACAAAATTTCTGGCCAGACACAGTTTTCTTATCTACTTTTCTTGCGATGTTCTGGCACGACCCCAAGAAGTTGTGCATGCTGGATTTTCTGCATGTATGGATGTAGCATGTGCCCCACTTTCAATACAAAACTAAGATGTCCCCTTATTTTTTTCTAAAATTGGGACAAGCTAGCAGCCCCCCATAGCTGCAACTTTTGTACGATGAAAGAAACGTGTGAAAGGCTTTCTGTTCTGACCAAGATCAAGCCTCCTCAGATGGAATGGAGAAGAGAGTGAAGAATATAGGTAGCCTTCTAGATAGCGAAAGCTAAATTGATGCTGATGGTGCTCACCTGCTGGAATTTGTCTCATGTGATTCCAATTATTTGAATTTCACAGTGAACTGGGAACACTTGTTCCCTGAAGTAAGCAAATTGATTGATTCTTTGCCAAGGTTATTCCTGAACCAAACTGCATTCAGAAGCAAAATGACAAAAATCAACTTCGTAGCAACCATTTTGCTTTGCAAAAGCAAGAATTTGGACAGGAAGGCACCACTGGTTAGAAGCAACGAATAAAACAGAGTAATGGATGAAATGGAAAGCAAACTTGTGATCTCATCTGACTCAAATACAAGCTAAAGGCCTGGTTTTAGATGGAGGTAAATCAAAACAGTAAACTACTACGGCATGGGAGGCCACTCACAAGCAGAGTCCTTATCCTATGCTTTCTGGAGGAAATGTTTGGAACCTTCAAACTTATAGCGAGTTAAACACGCTGACAGATTTGATTTCTTTTCACATTGGCATTGACTTAGGCACTTACCGGGTTGCTCCCTTTCAATTGTAAATGAGTTTCAAGAATTATAATTCCTGTATTTTTAATAAAAAAATGCAAATATTTTTTATTTTCCATCCCCAAAATCTAAGATGTTTTTGCCATCCCCAGAACTTAGAGAAACACCTATATACAAAGTTGTAACATTCTGCCCGCTATGGAATCTGAGTTTGAATTCTGTGAGGCTACTAAGAGAAGAGCGCTTATGTAAACTCTCAAAGAAAGATATAAGAGAAGGGAAAATTAAATTCTGTCGAAGGAATTTATAAAATTACATGTAAACCTTGTTTTGATCACTAATATAAATGCATTCATATTACAGTAGGAAAGCTAGTGTTCACCACTAGTATTAGCCAGTCCACTTTTCTACATTGTTTGAAATTTTGGAGTATGTTTGACAGGTCATAAACATATGTTCGTTCAATTCAATTTTATTATTTCTTTATCATGATGTATGCTTTTCTTGCTCTCTATGTTTTGCATATTTTAGCATGTCTTAACGAATTGTCATTTGACTCTTTTTTTTTTGTTGTGCACTGTGTAGTGGGCTGACTAATTCCAACTACAAAGAGCTGAACCAGATATATGAAAAGTACAAAGATCAAGGTGCTTCTCCATAATACATTTTCTGACTCTATAGAAATTGTAGTTTCTTGCTATGTGATATTTTCTAAAAATGCTTTCTGGCTGTGTTCAGCTCAAAGGAAAATAGATCACCTTATTCCAAATTTCATCTTACCCTTTTCAGTATATCAGAACTCTAATTTGATATTTAAAGATTTTTGAATCATGAAGAGCTGAGCTATTTTCTGAAGCTATAGAGTTGTATTAGTTTCCCTTATGAGGCTAGTGGAAGCTATTGTTCAGCTCAAAACATTTAATTACACGGATACAAATGAGGAATATACTTTTTTATTAAGGTAAATAGGGATTTTGAAAGGACTCAGTTCTTTGTAGTTTGTACAGTAAGGAGGATTAAGCAATAAAGCTCAACAAAACAACAAAAGACAATCATGAGAAACCAACAGCAAACCTAAAATTAGATGGTTTGAAGTCAAATTGTTCCAGAGATCTTTTTTTAAACTTTAACCTCAACCATCTTATTCTTAATGCGTAAAAAAAGACAAGCAGTCCCATCTCCCAATCTTGACACTTTGAAAAGAGGTCTCCATGACAGTACGGTATTTAGGAGCATTTCCCCTACATTCTCCAGTAGGGATGATGCAATCAACCATTGGTGCTTCTTCCTTTTTCCTCCAAACAGAATAATATTTCTTGTTACCTTCCAAAAGTAAGTTTCTATTTCAAGGTGTGCATTTGGATTGCTGTTTTCAATAGTTCTGTTTTGTGAACTTTGACACCTTTTATCTGTCACTCGTTAATTGTTTCAGGATTTGAAATACTAGCATTTCCTTGCAACCAATTTGGTGGACAAGAGCCAGGTAATAATGATCAGATTGAGGAAGTCGCTTGCACTCGCTTCAAATCCGAGTTCCCTATATTTGATAAGGTCTGTCACTCACACTATATTCACTATTAGATGATATCTAAATCTCTCTGTCCTTGGCATAATGGAGCTCGTCTATACATTACTCTATAAGAAGTTATCTCATAAGCACTTGGAAATCAATTATTTGATGTAGATTGAAGTCAATGGTGATAATGCAGCACCCATCTACAAGTTCTTGAGAGCAAGTAAAGGTGGCTTTTTGGGGAATAGAATAAAGTGGAACTTCACTAAATTTCTAGTTGACAAAAATGGGAATGTTGTCAGCCGATATGCTCCAATAACTTCTCCACTCAAAATCGAGGTTTTTCAATTTTTGCCCTCTAATTCTTCTGCACTTTTAAAAAATATTACTGCCTGTGTAAATTCACTGGTGTATGGGAACTCATCCTGTTTTCAACTTTTGACTTGTATGCTTTATTTACATAGTGATGCCTGTGACCCATTAGGATGCATTTAGCATTAAAAAAACTAAGACAAGTGGTGAGATGTATTCCTCAATTACAACTTAACTAATTTCGTCTATTCTGATTGCAGAAAGATATTAAGCAGCACTTGGAGGTCTCCTAATTCTCTTCGTCAACATACCTAACAGAATATGGATGTGTTATGTATCTATTCATGTATATTAGGCTTATCAAATAATTCGCATCTGATAAACTCTCAAATAATTGGCATCTGATAAATCCTTATCTAAATGGACGTCTTGTGAGGTTAAATCTTAACCTGCAGGTTTATCATTTGACCTATGGCATTCCTTTCAGTATGAATGTCAAAATATGTGCCATTTTTTTCTTATAATTTTTATATTTGAAGTGTATTAATAGATACTTGTTCTATAAGTATATTGTAATTTATTGTTGATTTTTTAATAATATATTTGGCGACTTTGAAAGTGAGGGTTTTCTTTAAGTTTTATTAAGCATTACTAAGTTTTATTAAGCATTACCCTCTCTCAAGGTTAGTTTAGGAAGTTGTTTGCTATCTTAACTTTTTTTCAATATTGGTGGGTTTTTAAATTGTTGAAAATTAACTTAACAGTACCAGTGACTTCAATTTTTTATTTTCTATTTTATGTTAAAATTATGATATATTTTATTTTGAAATTCTTCTCTTATGGTGATTTTGCAAGTTAAATGCATGTTGATTAAAGTTCTAAATTTGTATTCCAAGAGTATGAGTATTATTTTGTAGAAATGAGATTTTCCACTAGAATTGAAATGACTAGTCATATAGCTATAGATGTAATATGATGTGAGCTTATCTTCCATGTCATGCTCATGTTGCATTTTTTATTGTGGTCTTAGGAGGTGAGATTTTAAGGTCTTAATGGAGTGGATTCTCACCCCATGCCAGGTCCATGAATGACGAGTCATATAGCTATAGATGTAATATGATGGGAGTTTATTTTCCATGTCATGCTCATGTTGCATTTTTTATTGTGGTCTTAGGAGGTGAGATTTTAAGGTCCTAATGGATTGGATTCTTACCCCACGCTAGGTCCATGATAAAACAATGAAAGATAAATATAGAGAAAATTGTAGACATCAAGTTGTCCACACATAACAATGCCAAACTTTACCTTATCCTAAGCATTAAAATTAAATATTTAATTAATCTATCTATTATCCTATCATTCACCTTTAATTAATTAAATTAAATTTATTTAATTCAAACCAACCTTATCCCACAAGAATTAAATAAACATAAATCATTTATTTATTTTCTCATCTACCTCAAATTTAATTATGTAATTAAACTAATACGTTAAACATACCTACAACAAAATACAGATCAAAATTTTGATTAAGAAAATCCCTCCTTCCATTTAGTCCTTGTTACTCTCACAAAGTAACATGTGTGAGAGGTCACATGTCTCCCTTCATCTCTCTTGTGTGATTTCTCACACATGTGAAAGAAGACCTGCACCTTTTTCTTTTCCTAAGGTGTCCTCATGTATGAGAGGATACTTGTCCTAAATTATCTTTATGAGAGTTCCTCCTACAATTGTGAGGGAACACTTGTCATCTATTCCTTTTCTGTGTACATCCCCTCACACATCCTCCACTATTAGATTTGGTTAAGCCAATCCAAACTCTTGATATTTCCCCAATTACCTCATTTCCAAGTGTATCAATATCTTAATGACACTTGGAAATCCATCATCAACCCTAACCTCTCATGAGTCCTCAACCATTGATCTTGAAATATGAGCTTTTGTTGAGAATCAAGACAAGAAAGCTTGCAATAGTTATAACTTTTCTATGCGATTACAAATCTAAAATGAGATGATAAAATCAAAAATATGAAAGTGATCACAATATAAAATCAGCATACTAAAAGAGACACTAGATTTACATGGAGAAAACCTTTTGAGAGAAAGTTACACCAAAGAATGAAGGCAAGTATGGCCCGTTTGGGGGCTGGAATTAGACTGGAATTGGCATTATCTAATTCCAGATAATACCAAATTCCATGTTTGGGTCCATGAATAAAAATGGAATCGGAATTACGAAATTCTCATTTTGCCCCAAAATGGGCATATCAATTTTCCACCTAAATAGGTGGAATCAAAATTTTGAATTCCGATTCCAGTTTTTACAAAAGCAAACTTAATATCTCATCGGATATGTGACAAGATAGATGTGTACATGTGCGTGTGTGTATGTGTATATATACATAAATGTATGTGTATATATACACAAATGCATGTATCTGTGTGTATGTGTGTATATATACACACATGTGTATGTGTATACATGTGTATATATACATACATATATGTGTGTAGATATACACACATGCATATACATGTATACATGTGTGTATATACATACATGTGTGTATACACACATGTATGTATATACACACATGTATGTATATATGTGTATATATACACATATGTGTATATATACATGTGTGTATATACATGTGTATATATACACACATGTATATATACATGTGTGTATGTATATATACACACATGTGTATAGACATGTGTGTGTATATGCACACACACATGTGTATATATGCACACGTGTGTATGTATATATACACACATATATGTGCATATGTGTAAATATGTATATATACACAAAATGTGTATATGTGTGTATATATACATGTGTATATACACACACACACCGTATTCAAAAAAATTAAGAAATAAATAATTAAAATGATTTATGCATCTTCTCAGTCATCTTCCGAGTGAACCAAATGGGTCCAACCCATATTCTGGAAATCATTTCTAGGATATGTATCTTCCAGAATTGACCATATCTAGCATTTGGTATTCCAGCATGCAAACAGGTCATTCTTTGAAAGAGGAAACTTCACTACACTTCTCCAATTAGACTTGGAGCCACCTAGAAACCTCAAAGAAACTTGTGATGAAACAACAATGCCATGAATCCAATATATAGCAATCTGAGAGAGGGAAAACCACTACGATTTCCCAAAATAAAGGGAAAATACCACTTCCAAAAACCCACACCTAGGAGAATGAACAACCAATAGGCATAATAAAATAATAAAACTCTTCAAGTGATTTCATCTTGGGTGCCAAACCCAAAACCAATTAGACTTTAGACCCTCTATATGTTTTGAAATTCCTCGTGAAACTTCAAATCCCCAAATGGACACTTGTTCTCCTCCCAAACTCGGGTGCTCAATGCATGACCCTTCATAGTTCAATGTGGAAATGTGAAGTAGTGTATTTTGTCCATTTTAATTTGTCTTTATCATCTCTTCATGTCCACCTCTTGAAAATGCAATTACAATTAGCCATAAAGTATAAATATTAAAAAAGTTCTCATATGTCCTAGGGAATTCTTTTCAAGGAACTTGGGGACACGTGAATGAGAATTTTCAATGTGAATGTCACCTTATTGTCATCTTTGACTATCCATCTCTTATCTAAGAAATCTATAAATCAAATCCTCTCCAATCCAAAATCAAGAGCACTCTCCATTGCAAGGTCATGTTGCAAGTTTGAGGAGTATTTACATTTCATCATCAACACAAAGTGTGAATCAAGATGATCCTTGGAGGCCATTCAATGCTTCTTATGCTTACTAGGTGTACACTCATCCTTTTCTTGTTCAAACAAAGGTACAATGGAAAGAAAGGTATACGATTCATCTTGTTGCATTTGTGTCATTTTTTCCACCTTTCTTTTCTATGATATATATTTTGGCATGTCCAATTGGACCATTCATCCCAAGATTGAGTCCATTTTTAATATTTTTTTTAATATTGTAGGTTATGATTAGATGCCTCTTACTTATCTTTCAACACTTCCATTATAGAAGCTCACCTATACTTCTCTTGTTACCTCTATAGAACTTTGGCTTACATTTACAACTTTTGTGTCACCTTCATGACTTTCTATGTCATTTCTATAACTTCAATGTCACATATATGGCTTTTATTTCACCTCTATGACTCATATTGCTTGTCTCACTTCTATCTCAGATTTGTGTCTTTTGTGTCACTTATATCGATAAATTGGTGCCTTTATACTAAAGTTAAACCTTTGCCACCTAAAGAGGTGCCCTTGCACCCAAAGTGACATCTTTGCATCTAAAGTTGCACCTTTGTTACCTAAAGTGATGCCTTTTCTTTCTCACACATGTTATTTTCATTTTTGATCATTCAATTAATTTTTTTGGGCCTCTATGTTTGTGTTTTTGCAAGGGAAGAATTGATGACCTTATGGCAAGACATGTTGTCAATTAGTGCCAAAACACTTAGTCATCACAGAGTTGACCGAGCCAACAATGCAACCTGAGAAATTACATTGTAACCTAAGTATTGGCAATGTCAACCAAGCAGACAGTGATAATCAATATTACCTGAGTGATCAATATGACCTGAGTACACAGAGTAGCCCGAGTGCCAGAGTTTACTATGTTTCTCGAGTAACAACATATTGCCCGAGTGCCAGTATATCACCCGAGTGGACTACTGGACCATAGTAACAATTTTGGGCTGACATAGCTTATATTGTTTGAGATTAATTTATCTTATGGAAGCCGACTTACAGAAGTATTTGATTTGGATAAGGTACAAATATAAGGTATTTTGTTTATCCAAATATATGTGTAAAAGTGTGAATGTGAATATGAAGTGGCAGATTGTTTAAGAAGCTACAACAATATAAGGAACAACAAAGACTCATCCATCACAGTCAGGAGATTAGTTTTATATCATTGGATCTTATTCAAAAAATTAGAGTCGCATAGAAGATCATCTACTGGTTCATCCTAACAGGTGCATCAACAAAATCTTCTAACAAGGTGGACGTAACAGTCCTTTACAACATTCCTAACAGAGTTGCATACTTAATTGTATTGTACTAAATCCTTTCACAAGGTGGACCTAACAATCCTTATTGCTCCTAACAAGGAAGACCATCAGAAGTGGTCAATTGTAAGCTTTAACATGCTAAATTTATACTGCAGTAATAAATCTTGTGGGTACCATTCCCACCCCAGTTTTACTTTCTATTTGGAAGGTTCCTGGGTAACCAAATATTGTGTCAAGTGTTATGGATGTTTATTACTTTTTTGTTTCATGCATGAAATCAGATTAGATAATCTAATAAATGATTAAAGAGATTAAGTTGTATTGGTTCCTAATTCACCCCCCCTCTCAGTCACCTAGCCTCAACATATTTCCAACAATTGGTATCAGAGCTAAAGGTTCTCTTAACATAAGTTTAAAAACTTGAGCAAAGATAAGAGGCAATGGAAATATACAGACTGGAGAAAGCCATTGAAAATGAAAATATAGATCTACAAGTGGCCATGGATCAGATTAGAAAAATCAAGGAGAAAATCTCTCTTTCTCTGAAAAGAAGAAAATATTTAGCAGTGCAGATGAATGACAAAAGCTACATAGAAGAAATAATTGAAGACTTATGCAAAGAAATAAGTTCCAAAGAAGCAGATGCAACAATTGAAGACCTACTTGCACAAAACCTCAATTTACATGAAGAAGTCAAATAGTTGAAAAGAGAACAAGAAATTCATTTAGTCAGAATATGTGAAGTCATGGAACAAAAGAATCAAGCAAAAAATGACAGAGAAATGGCACAAGAAGATAAAATATTGCTGAGTACAAGATTAGAAGAAAAAGAAAAAGAAATCCATCATTTGTCACTTTAGCAAGAAGATATGATAAATCAACTCAATAATGTAAATCAAGAAGTTATCAATCTGAGGACAGAACATGAAAGACTACAGAGTGATCTCAACACTGAAAAGAAAACAAATGAGAGTATGATGAATTCACAGGTAAGCATGGATAAGTTGACAGAGAAAACTCAACTCAGACATCATGTACATACTGGATTAGGTTATACTGAACAAGGTGAATCCTCACAGCAAGGAACTCAAAAGAATAGAAAACCTACTTGTAATCTTTGTGGCAAGTTAGGGCACACAACAAATAAGTGTTTGAGAAATGGAAAGTCAAATTTTAATGGTAAATTCTATAGATGCAATAAACATGGACATAGGGAAAGTGAATGCATGGAGAAACCTAAGTTTGATGGAAAATGTTTTAATTGTAACAAACAAGGTCACAAATCTTTCGAGTGCAGAACTAAGAAATGGAACCCTGCTGAACAACTAGCTAAAGAAAGTCTTGGTTGGGATTACAACACATGGAGCAGATGTTGTCATTGTGTAAAGACTCACCTCAGAAAAAGGAATCCTACTAAGAGATGTTATGTATGTAAACAACTCGGTCATCTAAGCTAGAATTGCATGAACAAAGAAAAAGTGGATACTGGTTTTGAGAAAGGCAAAGCAAAAGTTTCTAAAATCAGAACTCAGATGAGTCAGCAGTGGGTAAGGAAATATCCTAAAAGTTTAGATAAAAACAATGAAGAATCGAATGGCACCCAAAGCAGTGAGTTGGGTGGATCTACCATCTTCGAATAATATGCAAGGAGACTACTGGAACTGTGCATACAAACCATCCTACATCAGTTCCATACATGATAGCAAGTCCAAATCAACATATTGATGCACTAGGACACATTATAGTTTCAACCAAGTTAAGTCGGGTTGTATGGTATTGAGGATGCAGAAGTTGGTTTTCACTGAGCTTCATTCCGAGCTATGCCAGCTACCATGTACAAAGAATTTAATGTAAACTCACCAGTAAAATCTCTTATAAAAGATGAATTGAAAAGGTTATTGTTTACAAATTTTTTAGTTTGCATAACAATTCAGAGCCTTAAGTGATTCAAATAGAATTTGTGTTCGAAAGCTTTAAGTTGCAAATTTTTATCAAACCTCCGACCGTAATGGCGTCTACATCCAACAACAAGGTTAAGAGAGGATCTGAGATGTTAGTGAGGAATGTTATCTGTGAACCTCTGAAGTTTAAGCTTCACTCAACAATTGCAGAGGAGATAGATCTGATGGGAGCTCATTCCCTAATTCCTCTGAGGGTATTGTTGACCAACGACATCCGAGCCTTCTATCATTGCACAATTCAACATCTAGGGACATTGGAAATGAGTAAAGCATATGAGAAACTCTGTGAAGCCAAGAATCTGAAGCCAGAACATAAACACCTAGAAGTCAAGGGTTTGGATCATATCATGCTTATGCCACAAATTTTCCAAATTAAGTGGATTAGGTTTGTTCTGAGCCGTGTTTACGACATGCATCTATGGCTGGAGAAACCAGTGAAGATTACCAAGACAATGGTACACCGTGTTACGGGGTATCCTATGCTTGACAAGTCAAAAGCTACCAAAACCCTACCCTAGGATGACCTAAATAAGAAGACTCTTTCTGAGTGGGACAAAAGAGGCATGATATTAAATGGATTTACTTACATGGAATTGAAGTTTGGGATTCATGTAATTGCATAAAAAATCTATAGTTCTAGCCGACCAAACAACGTACCATGTGAGGCTGTGGACTTGGCATACAAGGTGGTCAAGAACAACCTCTCATTTGACCTTGCCGAGTTTCAAATCATCCAATTGTGCAAGAATCTAGGCATAAAAGACCAATCCATGTAAGTTTAGTTCACTTCTGGTCTGCATATTATTTTATATTCAGAAGATTTTCCCTTCTAAAGGCACAGTTGTTTGGAAGAAATAGAGACCCATAGTGTATCAGATAAATGATTTCATAGTAGAATTAGGAGACAATTTTGAGAGCATCATGGATGCATATTTTGAGGAGTTCAGATAGAAGATGCAGAATAGGTATAGAATTCATAAACAATTGGTTGAAGACTAAAAATATGATGGTTTTTTCCTAGTTGACTATGATAAAGTATACATTTAGGTAGTAAAACCTAGGGTTGCATGGGTGAAACCTCTTGCCTATGAGGTTAATATAGATGAGACCAAAGACATCATTGTGTGTGTGTGTAAATGGCTACCTGTCAGAAGCAACACAAACACTCAATAGATCATTATATTAGTGCAAAAGGGTTAGAAAAAGCATAAAAACCCACTATAACCGACCTATTGCTTGTTAACTAGGAGGAGTGTGACTAACAACATATCAGCCCTCAGAATATGCTATTGAATCAGTGACTAATACAACCTAGCATGAAGCATTTTGATTAAAAATAAGCTAAATGATGATAAAACATGCAAACTAGCTTCAAAAGATGAAATAAGAACAATGAACTAGCATGAGATGAAACATGAAATATAATTCTAGAGATAATCTAGCAGCATAACAATGCAATTCTAATCTCAAGTGAAGGCCCATTTGCTCTCAAAACAGGCTTCTATTTATAGAAGAATGGGAGAGAGAGGGGGGACAAGGTTCATTTATGAATTAGGAGGCCCAATAAATGAACATGTAAGAGCTATTAATGCCTAAGGCATTAATA
>MU224725.1:195286-205387 GCA_018584345.1 Thuja plicata | reverse complement strand
AAATAAACTTATTTAATTCATTTAGAAATATAGGATTTAATTATTTAAACAATTAAATTGCTTTTTAATAATTAGAGGACTATAGCCATTTTAATTAAATTAAATAGGCTAGGGGAATGGGTTAATTACAAGTGATATTTGATAAAAGGATTTATTTAATTCCTTTATAATTAAATACTATAGCCATGTTTGATTTTGATTTGATCTGATTGGTTGAAATTGATTTGAATTGTATGGCTATAATAGATAATATAAATCAGTGATAAAAATCACCTAGGACATTAAATTGATTAAAAGAATTATGTCAAGCAGTAACAGGGTCGTTTGGACATAAATTGAGCGTATGATCACATTTAGGGAAAATAGGGTCTATAGTTGCGACAAACTGAATTCAGGTGGTTACACATTGAGGCTCTTGTGAATGAGCCCATTGATCCCAAAGAACCATACTTTGGTACCTATGAAGAAGCCAAGAGAAAAATTTCATTAGAAATTGAGATTCCTAAGATCTTGAAAAGAGGAAAGAAGAGGTTAGAGTAGTTTGGAAATAAGTATGGGAAGACTTTAGAATCTCCTCCTTCTATCTCTGAAAGAAAAGAAGATGATGTTAAGATAGAAGATGATGAACCTGAAAAGGAAGAGGAAGATATAGAAACTGAACCTCCTAAGAAGAAGAAGAAGAAGGTAACCCCCAAGAAAAAATCAAAGATATCTACCCCTGTCATCACTAAAATAAGATCTAGAAGGAAACTCATATTTCCTAAGGAAGAAGAAGAAGATACATTCATATTTAAGAAACCCCCACCTACCTTTGAGAAGAAAATTGAAGAACTAAGAGAAGGTAGTGGTATGAGTTCTCTAAAATCATTGAAATATGCTTCCAGAACTAAGGATGAACAGAAGCAGATTGAGGAAGCAGTTGTAGAGAAAATGACAAGATGGAAGTATGATCCATCTGAATTGAAGAGTCATATGATTGAAGATCTATTCAAGGCAATATATGTTCCCTGGAGAAATGAGTCTGAACAGAAAAGGATATTAGAGAACAGACCTTGAGGTAAGTCATGCCTACTATGACAAATAAAGAGGTCAAATAGACTATGATAAAATATGAAAACAATCACAATCCAAGGTTCAAGACCTTTTA
The DNA here is from genome assembly GCA_018584345.1 of Thuja plicata. Classification (NCBI taxonomy): domain Eukaryota; kingdom Viridiplantae; phylum Streptophyta; class Pinopsida; order Cupressales; family Cupressaceae; genus Thuja; species Thuja plicata. The sequence continues at coordinate 204,240 of MU224725.1, read as the reverse complement.
AATATTGAACAAGAAGATAGAGGATGTTGTGTAGGCCGCAACAAAGATATGGAAGATAGTCTTGGAAATCAAGGAAGAAGAAAAGGCAGAAGTATTGAGTACAGACCCCAAGGAAAATACTGATGATGTAGATTTACTTGAGGTAGAAACTATTGAAGAATCCAACACAGAACAAATAGCAATAGAAGTAATGGCATCCCTTCCCCAATCACCTATACTGATCATCCTATCTCTGAGAAAGGATAAGTCTATAGAATCTACATCTGGACTAGTAGGAACCTAGCATCAGGCTCCACCTACTACTAGGATAAGCCTAACCAAGTCACAGAAGGCAACTGTGAATATTTCTTCAATGAGCATTGATGCTATAGTTGGTGCAGCAATTGTCAATGACCTATTCCAACTAAATACTGAGGAGAAAACTGAGGAAGGAAAGGATAAGGATGATAGTGGAAAAGGGAAGGAAACAAATACTGATGATATTGATCTTGAGAAAGATATTGTGATTCCAAATTGGGATCTATCCAACTTGATAGTAGAGAAGATGGATACGCTAGGGGGGATATGGAAGAAAAGAGCTACACAACAAAAGCTCAGAGTAGAAAAGAAGAGAAATAGAGTGCTAGAGGACATAGGAGGTATATTCCTAGATGCACTAGAAGAAGAAGTAAATGAGAATGATTCTATTATGGATCAAATTGTAGACATAGTCCACAAATTCAATAAAGATTTAAGTGGTCAAGAAAAACTACTGCAAAAGGCAGAAAGGAAGTTTGAGAACAAAGTTCTAGAGAATGTTGCAAGTAAAATTGCGATTGATCAAGTAAAGATAAACTCTCTTATTATCTCTCTAGAAACTGCTGTTAATAATGTTGCTTCATTATTTGTAAAGTTTAGTGATAATTCCAACTTTACCATGGAAATCAAGACTAAGATGACAAAGATAGATACAAATTTGAAGGAAAGTGCAAACCAGTTGGCACTTAACCTGAGCTCGAGTTCAGCACACTTTGTGAAGATTAAGTATCTGACAGATATGCAGGTAGAATTACTAAGGGAAGAAGCAAGGACAAGGGAATCTCTTACAGCTATGCAGAGCCAACTCCTTCCACATATGGATGTAATGCAGAAGCATATAGCTCATGCCAAGACTCTCATACATGAAAATAGCTTTTCAATTGTTGAGCTTATGATGGATTTGTCGGCAGAGATACAAATTGAATTGCACATCTTGAAGGTGTTGCAAGATAATTGGGACAACACTTTGTCTTAGATTTTGAAGGTACATAGTGATTTCCTCTCCTACTTTGGTATTACCATATAGATATATTTTTGGTATTTGTGTCAAAAATAAGGGGGAAAGTCATTGTATATAAGGAAATACATGTATAGAAGAGAAGAGAAGAGAAGAGAAGAAGAGATATATAATAGAAAAGTTACAAAAAAAAATTTGAAAAATAAAAAACAGAGTCAAAAAACTGTTGTCAAAACCCAAGCAAGTACCCAAGCATATGGTAAGGGGGAGTTTTGACTCAGAAGTTTGAGAAGATTTTGAAACATGATAAGTGTTTTTTGTCACTAATGCCAAAGGGGGAGATTGATGAACTTATGGAAAGACATGTTGTCAATTAGTGCCAAAACACTTAGTCATCACAGAGTTGACCGAGCCAACAGTGCAACTTGAGCAATTACATTGTAACCCAAGTAGTGGCAGTGTCGACCGAGTAGACAGTGGTAATCAATATTACCCAAGTGATCAATATGACAAGAGTACACAAAGTAGCCCAAGTGCCTAAGTTTAATATGTGCATATTTCCCGAGTGCCAGTATATCACCTGAGTGGACTACTAGATCCGAGTAACAATTTTGGGCCGACTTAGCTTATATTGTTTGATATTAATTTATCTTATGGAAGCCGACTTACAAAAGTATTTGATTTGGATAAGGTATAAATATAAGGTATTTTTTTTATCCAAATATATGTGTAGAAGTGTGAATGCGAATATGAAGTGGCAGATTGTTTAAGAGGCTACAACAGTATAAGGAACATTAGAGACTCATCCATCATAGTCAAGTGATTAGTTTTATATCATTGGATCTTATTCAACAAATCAGTGTTGCATAGAAGATCATCTACTGGTTCATCCTAACATGTGCATCAACAAAATCCTCTAACAAGGTGGACCTAATAGTCCTTTACAAATCTCCTAACAGAGTTGCATACTTAATTGTATTTTAATAAACCCTTTCACAAGGTGGACCTAACAGTCCTTATTGCTCCTAACAGGGAAAACCACCATAAGTGGTCAATTGTAAGCTTTAACAGGCTAAATTTATACTGCAGTAATAAATCTTATGGGTACCATCCCTACCCCGGTTTTACTTTCTATTTGGAAGGTTTCTGGGTAACCAAATATTGTGTCAAGTGTTGTGGATGTTTATTACTTTTCTATTTCACGCATGCAATCAGATTAGATAATCTAATAAAGGATTAAAGAGATTAAATTTTATTGGTTCTTGATTCACCCCCCTCTTAGTCACCTAGCCTCAACATATTTCCAACAAGAATGTCATAATTTCTTGGCTTCTCTACCCAACCTATTTCATTTTTGTGTCCTTCAACCTTCTTTTCTGTAGGTTTTCATTAATTTTTCTAGGTTTCATTATAGTTTGACTCCTCCACAACTAAAGTTGCACCTTTGCTTCTCAATCTTCCAACATCATTTTTGTCACTTTTCACACCATTTACATTATTTAGCAATAGATATTGATTACTAAAGGCATCCTCATATCCATCTAGTCATTACCCCTAGATATTGTTTAGGATTAGCATTATAGTTTGTAGCTATATGTCTATTTTTGGGATTGATCACAAAGTGATGTATTTGTAATGAAATTGATGCCTCTGCAACTAAAGTGACACCTTTGTAGTTGAAAAGGTGTCTTTGCATAGAAAGAAACACTCTTATAGTTTTTATATCACCACCTTATCCTTCAATGTTGTTGATCTGGTAAAATATTATTTATTATTTTGGGTGTTTCAATCATTCACTTGGATCTTTTTGTCATCTAGTAAATATTTTCACAATTTTAATAATTGGCCAAAGACATTACCCTCAAACTATGAGAATATTTATCTTGTAGCCACGTTTGTCCAAGGCCTCAATTTCTTTTACTTAGTTGCACTTATTATTTTTAGAGATTAATGTATATTATTTCTCGAAAGGAGGGATTAGTATTCAGTAGTCTAAACATGCAAAGTAGGAATCATTTCAGATTCCTACATTCATTGGAGAAAAACCAATTAGGCCTAACTTCAATCCCTTAGGAAGATGGGCATTGTGGTTGATTGTTCAAATTTTAAGTTAATACAATTGGATATTATAAAGACAAGAAATGATGCGAGAATTGGATAAAAAGTATGAACTCAGATCTGGAAATGAGAAGCAAAAAGGAACATGTCATTTAAATCTAAAGCCCTAATTTTCCAGTCAAATGAACTAGCTTCCCAATATATCAGGTGTTTTTGTCAACTAAATATTGTAGTTTTGGGATGAAGATGCTATGCAGATCACTCTCTTCTAACAAAAAATTATCTATCTATGGAGATGTTCCTTAGATGAGGAGTTTTCACCTATTCAAATTCTTAAACTATACGTTTCTGTGTGCTCTATGTAACTCTACAACTTTCGATTATTAGATTTAGAATATGAACACAAAAGAGGAAATTGTTGCATTGTATAGGGGCTTTCCTATATCAAACCCTGGGTAGGAATTCATCTCCACTATAGGTATGGTGATTAGAAAAGAGAGCTTACCCTTGGTAGAGAAAAGGATGAAAACCTTAAGGAAACATTGAATTGACAAATTGTACCTTTTATATGATCTTCTTTCCTTGAATCCTTAAAAAAGTTGATGTTTTTTATAGGAGTTAATGTTGGAATAATGGAAGGGTGTGTACTAAGAGGGGAGGGGTGAATCAGTACCCTTAAATACTTTCTTTACCAATTTAAACCTTAGTAATCATTTCTTGCGTAACCGACCATTGTTGCTTTTCTACTTCATGCATGCAATATCATAGCATAAATGTAAATAAACATTGAAACATTCATGAGAATCATTTACACATGACACAAGTATTGATAACATAGAAACCCTTGTTAGAAGGTAAAAACTGCAGTGGGGATGAAACCCACAAGCTTCACTATCTACAGAATGGAAGATGCATGTTAGGGATACAAGTTGTGATCACTTCTGATGATCTTACCCTATTAGGAGTAACATGTTAGACTTGTTAATTCTACTCAATTAAGAGATTTTAGCAACATAATGTATGTGTGCACTCGGTTAAGAGATTTACAATAATACTGTTAAGTCCACCTTCTTAAAGGATTTTTCCTGTTTGCTACAATTTTTAGAGAGTAGAAAAAATATGTATGACCTGATAGCTTGCAATCTTGAATTGCTGATTACAGATCCATTAAGTTCACCAAATTGTATATCACCTATTGTGATGGATAATACCATTGTTTTTCTTGGTAGCCTTGAATGTAGTTCTTCATAACTGAATTCTTCTTTATCTGTCCTTATGCATGAAAACCTTTGTTTGATCCATAGATGTCCTTGTAGGCTATATTAATCATTGTCTTGATTGACTAATGCATCTATATATACAAGATTATGACCTAATTAGGTTTCATGCTTTTCTTGAATAACTCTAAGATCAAAGGTTTACAACTTGACCTTGATATCCTAGTTTGCATGAATACAATAAGTTAAACTAATTAAATCCATCATTTAAATTTTTGTTGATCCACAAGAAATGGTTATCTAGCTAAGAAAAAAGCTATTTTGAAGACTACAATTCTTTAGCTGACATGTAGTTTAGATCCACTTTTCTCAGTGTTAAAACTATCTCTTGGTGTAGACTGGTGCTTAGTGATGTCTTTGCTCAGTTATGTCTATGTAGACTAATCTACTGCTCGATGTCCAAAAATGTTTCAGTGACCATTGTGCTTAGTGATCACTGTTGCTCGATGAATGTTGTTGCTCGGTGAATGCTGACCGACCGACCAAAACTTTCTTCTTGAATACTAATGGCAACTTCTAATCCTTTAAGGATTATCAATCTCCCCCTTTGGCATTAGTATCAAAAGCTTATATGTACAGTATATATACCAAGTTCTTTACTTATACAATGACTCCCCCTATGTGCATGCTCTCGGTATGTAGATACAATGTATGTACATGTTTCCCCCTTTTTTGAAAGCAATGACAAAGATGTATAACTTACAACTTGTCAAGAATGTGCTTATGAGATTGCTTGATGTCTGCCATCAGCTTTTCCCATTTCTCCTTCAGGTTCTCTAGGGTCATGTGCTCCAATGTGATTTGAGTGTGCATGTCATAGATGCTTTCAGCTACTGACATCTCTAGGGTGGCAATTAGAGTCTTTGGCATAGTCTTATGTGTCATCAACAATGTGAGATTCGGTAGTAACATGGCTTGTAACTCATTTACTTCATCTCTGATTTTTCTTTCTTCCTTTTTTATTTCAAGCCTTAACCATTTAGATTCAACTATATTTTCATAATGTAATTAGAATGCATTTGGCTCGGTTGAAAGACTTTGTGCACTAGCTTTTAGATCTTCATCCAACTTAGCTATTTGTGCATCATGCTCAGTGGTGAATATTTCAATAGTACACAAATTTTGAACTAAGGTAACTAATTCTGAAATAACAGGTTCTAATGTAGTTACCAGTTCAAAAATTTTGACCTTATTCTCTGCCACTTCTTGGTTGATTTTCTCTAAGTTTGTAGTAAAACTTCTCTTCTGCTCTTTCTTCAATGACCTTCTTGGCGTCTACATTCTGTTGTGTGATTGTCTCGGTCAGAACTACTGGTTGATCAATGATTGGTGCATTTTGATCAATCTGTATGTTAGGAACTACCTGTAATAGAATTTCCTTTTCTTTTTCTAGGACTTGAGTATTCCTGTGTTCCTTCTTGAGCTTGTCTTGTATTGCTTTTCTTATTCATAACTCCCCATATTTTGTCAGTGACTTAGGATCAAGTGTTCTTGGATCACATTCAGGTATGTATATGATCTCATTGAGTGTGACAGGGGATTTTCCTTTCTTTTTCTTGTTCTTCTTCTTAATGTTTCTAGATGCAGGGGAATGAGGTATGATAGCAATAGTCTTTTGTTGCTCGGTTTCTGTCATTGATTTCTTTGGAGGTATGGTGCCTTGGCTGTGTTTCTCAGTCATTACCTGTTGGTCGATTATAGATATCTCTACATCAACCTTGTCTTGACCTGCAACCTTGTCTTCCTTTCCACTGTCCTCGGTGGGTGCATCACTCGGTTTGTCCTCTTTACTTTTATCTATCTTCTCCCCTTTTTCCTCACCTTTGTCTATTGGTTTGCGTGCTTTTGTATTAGGTGGTGTCTACTTTTCTTCAGTCATTATATTCATAGCTTATATCAATTAAGGAATGTTACCTGGTACAAGTGCCTGTGCAACAATAGTAGTGTCATTTTACTTTGTTTGTTTAGTGACAATATTTACATCTTCATCAGATTTTGCATCATTATCATCAGAATAAATATGAATGATATCTTTTATAGTGATGTATGGTGTTTCCCCTAATGATTGTAATATTTGAGGAATATCATCCATGACCTTACTTGCCTCTATTGTCAAATCCATAGGTTTGACATCTTTGGCGTCATTGATGAAAATGTGCTCGGGGCTCGGTGTGGCCTCCTTTTCCTCTTATATATCTCCTTCTTTGTCTTCGAGCTATTTTCTCAGTTTTAGGATTTCTTTTCTAATATGTTCTCATAGTGCCTTTCTTCAATGATGGTGAGTCTACCTTTGTTGTTTTTCTCCTTGTCCTTGATGCAGCTATTACTTCAGTAACTTTTGATTTCTTGGCATGTGGTGGCTCTGCATCAGATTCGGTAGATTCTAAATCACTTAGTTCTTTTCCTTCACTGACAAGTGACTATTCCTCGGTGATATATGCTATTTGTTCAAACTCTTCATCAGTTACTGAGAGTTTCTTCTTAAGTGTTTTCACCATTTGATTTTGTTTCTTCCCTATCTTCTTGACTACTAAGCCAGTCTTTATTATAAACTTGGCTTCCTCATAGGTACCAAATCTTCTTAGAGATTTGGCAACTGGCTCATTTAGTAGGTCTTCAATAGCTTTTGTAGCTAGGTCTATGTCAATTTCATACTCCAATGGTGGTAACCATGATGTTCTTGGGTTTGCATCTTTGATGAGTGTAGTGTCAGTGTCAACTACAAAGCATATCTCATCTTTGTATTGTTCAACCAACTGCGTAGGGATTCTCATCCTCTTTTGCATCCTATCCTTAAATGTTTTGAAGTATGCATCCATTAGTGGAATGAAATTATCTCCTAGTGATTTAATGTAATCACTAATCTATGTTGTTATTGGTCGGTTGGTTTCCCAAGTGACATTACCGACTGAAGGAACGAAGTTCTAAAAATAAAAGAATGTCCACATTAACAAAGAACCAAACTTACATGTATTAGATTGTGCTGATCTAATGGTTCTCATGTTTTCTTCCAGTTATTTCAGTAGCAACTTTGCTGGGTCTAGTTGTACACATTTCTTTACTATCTTGTATGTTGTGTCACCAGCTCCACAAGCAATGTTGTTCATTCTTCTTGCTTGGAAGATCTTGTATCCAATCACATATGCACCAAATTTCATTTCAAGGTTGGTTGAATTCACTTTTAGACCTTTTTCATCCCATATGGCTCTGATTATCTTTTCAATCTCTGGGTGTCTAGGGTGCCTTAGGGATTTTTCCTTCTCGGTGATTGGGTATCCAGTTACTACATGAATCACATCCTTTGTGATTGCCTTCAGTTCATCCAGCCAAATTTTACCATTATGCACTCGACTGAGCATAATGCAAATCTATCATGTCTTGAATTATTTTGAGAATAGTAGGCAATCAGTTAACCCTTTAACTTTGATGTGTTTGTACTCATCCTTTAGGTTTCCATCTTTTCATAGCTTCTGATAAGCTTCTTCAAGCTTAATGTCTCATATCTCTACAACTTTGCAGTGGATGTATGCACATATATCTTCGACCTGTAAAACCCTAGGTGGGATACTCAAGAATGCTCCCTTGTCATCGGGTTGAGAAGAAACCTCAAGGAAGAACTTGTACTTGATGAAGGGTGCTCCCCTTTATACCACAAACACATAACAGAAATAGGGAAGCAACAACAATTTGCAAGAACAAAAAATGGGCTTCTTATTATCTCCACAAATGTGGAATTACAAACTTTCAGAATTACAATATGCAAAGCCACATGGGCATTCCCCTTACAATATTCTGTAGGACAAAGCCTCGAATTATTACTCAGATCCACCCTGAACTACCCCCGAACTGCCTAAGACAACACTACGGGCCTTCTTTATATAGGTAATTTCCACCGCCCGAGAAGGTTCCAGAAATTTAGCCCTTAGGGCCAACCAAACTTAGAATTATTTTTTTTTTTTAATTTAGTACATCAAAGTCGGCTCAAAATAACTTTTGAAACCCGAAAATTTTGAAGGAAAATTATTTTCTACTATTTCAGGTGGCCCAACTTCCAGAGACCATAAGTCATCACCAGTTGACCCGATTGACTATTATAACCCCATTTCGAAAATGCCACGAAGCGCTCTACAACATTTGAACTATGCAACCATCATTTCGCCCAAGTTTCGACCTCATCTGGGGCCTCTAAAGCCTTCAAAACTGAGCTCGAAGTTTTTTTACCCTATTTTCAATACCGAAAATTTTCAATATCTTCAAAACTAGACCTGATCTAGCCATGAAACTTTATTGGCAGGCTGATATGACTGAGATGAACCTCCACATGCAAAATTAGAACATTCCGAGATCGTATGACCAACTTACTA
>MU224725.1:172375-188046 GCA_018584345.1 Thuja plicata | reverse complement strand
ATCACTTGGGAAGTGGGTTCAGTACCTTTCATTTGACATATGCAGTAGGTTCCAACTCCTAAATTTCAAATCTGACATGTTTAGGGAGTAGTCATTTTGAGATGTTCACTTAAATCTGCATTTTCGCGTGTCACTCTATTGTAATAAGCCTACTTTGCATTTGAATAGCTTGCATCCTTATGAGTTTCATAGACCGGTACTTTGGGAATGTTTAATATGTATATCAAAGAGCTTATATTCCAAATCCCAAGGCATTTTGAATCCAATTGATAAGTTTTTAGCTTCCCCAAAGTTGGTCCTGCAGAACTGTCATGTTTCTCTGTTATGCCCAGATTTCCAAATAGCCTACTTTGAGGTCTTCCAAAATGTATCCAGTTGAATGCATTACATAATTGAATGTTCCCCCATGTTGAAAACATGATAGTGTACTTACCCAAAGAGTTTCAGATTCATGCCAATCCAGTTGTCCACTTTCCCAGCTTGATTCCAAATCCAAATTCTGTATATCCAATGAGTTTAAAATCAAAAAAATTGTAGGATGCTAACTTTGCAGATTGATGTCGATTGATCAGTTCACCTTTAGTGAAAGATAGTTGAAGATTCATGTTCCATGTGTGAAGGTGAATCAAGTCCCATAGGTTCAAATTTTGAAGGTTCTTTTTGATGGATTTGCAAATTCAGTATCAGAGACAGTTTGTGCAGTTTACAGTATAGAACATAATAGAAGTTTGTAGAATGATCATTTTCAAAGACTGATAACTTTTTGTCTGAAAGTTTTTTTCAAGAACTGATTGTGGAATCATTCTCATGGCATGTAAGTGTACTACTTGATCCTATGGTGAATTCTTAGAGGATATCTTGCTAATCTTTCAATGACTGATCTAGATGAAGTTTATGTTGTTTCAGCATTTTGCACTTACACTGTTTTCTAAATTGGTAAAGTTTGATCATTTGCATCTTGCACCTGAGGATGAATCCAGTAAAGATCTTTTGCACGCATATTCAATGTGGATGAATGAGTTATTCTTCCAAGGGATAGAGCTTTAGGAGACAATCTGACGACTTTCCAAGTTGCATTACCGACAGGGTTTGCACAAGTCTGAATTCGGATAGTTACAGAATAGAACGAAATGACATACTTTGCATATTATTATATTTTGGCTCAAGTGTTCTCAAAGCCAGTCTAGTTAATGGCAATTTTTCATATGCTGGAGAAGAATGTACTATCCAGACCCCATGGTTGCAAAGTATTTTTTAGTCAGTTTTCAAAGCTTGTTTCGGAAGCTACTTGCCATTAATGAATTCAATTTGCAAGATTGTGAAAGTCGATTTTAAGTAATTTCCAATTGGGTAATCCAATTTGCATAGTTGATTGAAGTTTGGTCTGTCAAAGACTAAAGTGGCATTCAAGTGTGTTGACTGTGGAAGAAATTTAAAAAAAAATTCAAATAACAATACACAGCATGTTGTGCCCAGCCAAGGAGGAGAGGTTTTTAAAAGTTTTAAGTTATAAATGGAAAAATGAAACCATAGCAAACGCAGCCCAGCTCTATGGAGAAGATTAGAGGTATTAACTAGAAAAAAGGCAAGGCCATGGGTGAACAGCTTGCTGGGGTTTTCAAAAAATTGAAAATGCAAAATACAAGAGCACAGATAGCCACGTTTTCAGTCATATCTCAAACAATACGAACTGGGTCAGGCTGAATTTTGGATATGATTCAAATGATCATGCCTACAATTTATAGTAAAAATTTTAGAAAAATCCAAGTTGAAACACAAAATCTATGGCTCTTTGAGTATAGGAAAAAATAACAAAGTTTCAAAAAATGCACAGGGATATATCTCACATGCATGGGGCTACGAAAGTTTTTAGTATTTATATACTAAAGCACTTAGTATATGATTTGAAGAAAGAACCAAGAGGCCATTTGGTGGGACTCTTGGTTGAAAATTTTGAAATACTAGTGGGCCCCATTATTTTGGAGTAAAAATGCATAAAGGCTTGTCTCCAAGTCTCCCAATAATTTCATGGTTAGCAAATTCGTTCAGAGACTTGGAGACTAAAGCTTGTCTCCAGGTCTCCAGATCAAACCATGGTTAAGAAAAATATTGATACTTAGAGACTACATTGTGCAAAGTAACTGCAGTTAAGGAATGGTAAATGTATGGTCGAGTTAAGCTTAGCTAGTCTCCAAGTCTCCATAAGAAACCATAGTTAGTTAATTCAATCAGAGACTTAAAGACTAAGTTAGTCTCCAAGTCTCCAGACAGACTCAAGATCAAGAAAATTATTCAGAGAATTGGAGACTAAAGGTTTTCTCCAAGTCTCTAGATCTAACTAGAGTTAAAGGAATTATTCAGAGACTCTAAGACATAGAGGAAATGATAACTACGGTTAAGGTGTGGTCAGAGAGCATGGTCAAGTTCTGAAGTAGTCTCCAAGTCTCCAAAGCCAAGAAAATTACTCAGAGACTTAGAGACTAAAGGCTTGTCTCCAAGTCTCCAAATCAAATCATAGTTGAAGAAATCTTTCAGAGACTTAGAGACAATGAGAAAAAGTGAACCAGGGTTAAAGGTGAGTTAAGAAATTGGTTAAAAGGTAGTGAATCAACACGTGACAAGTGTCAAAATCTGGTGGCTTCTGGGCTTAAAAGGCATAAATTGAAAAATTTCAAAATTGATCAATGGTTCAAATGTATAGTTTGATGCAATATTTTATTTTGCAAAGTATTTGAAAATTCATTTTGGGAAGAATTTTCAACACAGAGGAAATCAGATTTTTTGCAGAAGCATGATAAATTTGGACAGAATGAAGATCAGATTATGGAGATTAGATTTGCACACAAAGAAGAGATAAAATACATATATTTCATTTGCAAAATCAGATTCATATTTTCTTTCCCAGAGATTTATTGAAGAAGAATGAAATCAGATTTTCTCAGATTAATATCATATTTGGAAAGCTTCTTAGTGGAAGAATGAAAGAGTTATAAAGAGGATAAGAATCAGATTTTGAAAAGATAGATGGAGTCAGACATTAATGAAATATATCAGATATTTTGAAGGCTTGAAATGCAAGTAAAAATAGATTTTGAAGTCACCGAGATGGATCAGATTTTTTGGAAAAGAAGGAATGAGTGAGATCAGATTTGCAAAAGAGATAGGTGTTCATTAGACATGATTCCTAGGGTTTCTTCTACTTCTATTTATTCTCCTCTTCTCTCTATTTTTCTGGTTCTGTCTACTGCCCTATTTTGGGGGTTTACTGAGTATGTTCAGTCCCTTGCAAAATTTAGAGCAAGTTCCAAACATTGGATCTTTCTATAATATTTTCTCTTCTTCTTTGCATAAACAATATTCTGTTTCCTTTTTGTCTCAGACAAAAACATCATTGTAAAAGATAGTTTTTTCTTGTTTATAAATCAATCTCAGCATTGTTATTCTAATATCAAGTTGTCTCCATTTTTGCTTCTGAAATCATATAGGCTAGGATATCAAGGGTGTTCTAGTTTTGTCTATTTTTTGATCAACACTAGAGTTATTCAGAGGATAACTGTGGTTTAAGTTTTGTTTTTAGATTTGTATGAGTTGCAACATCAAGGGTGTTGCCAATCTTGTCTTTCCAGTGGATGTTGGTTATGTACTCTCTATTTCCAAGGTCTCTTTCAAGGAGAGAGTTAAATTCTTTGAGTAGGAAGTTGCATATCTGAACACACAAGTTGATTAATAAGAAGAACTTGATTGTTGAGGTCTATTTTATGGAAGGCATACAAACATATCAATCTATGTTGTTTTCTTTTGTTCATGATCATCTTTGCAATGTCATGTTTGACTCTGTTTCTAATAGGATAAGGCACTGGTTTATGCAAGATTAGGGATGTTTTAGAAATCCATTCATCAAAACATAATTGAAAAACCATTTCCATTTTATGTTGTTAGGAATTAACTTTGCTCTAGTTTTCAGATTCACTTTATGTAAGAAGAATATTGTATAAGATTAGAGGAAACATTGAGGTAGTTGTTACCTAAAGAGTCTAAAAAATTATTCCATAGTTCTATACCTGCAAGCTTGTTATTGTCATAAAGGAGTCATATATGTGCAGATAAGGCAATACCCGCCTAAGTGATGTGGATCTCGAAGAAGAAGGAGGTGATAATAGATATTTTTAGTGTTATCAAATACCTCATTAATTAGCCTTTCTCTTGCCTAAATAGGATTTTACATTCAAGTAGACAAGTCTACTATCATATTAAGGTTGTCACTGCAAGAAAAAGAGCTAACAAATTCATCCATTCTTTTTGTAGTGTCTTCATCTTTCTTGATCATATCATTATGCTGTTGTTGAATCTTTTCTTCATGCTTCAATTTCTCATTTTATTATTTTATTTCTCTAATAACTTCCAATTTTCCATTAAGTTCTACGTTCACTCAGTTGGCCTCATGACTCATAAGAACTATTTGATTGGTGATCTCAATGTGATGTTCAGTAAGTCTCTCTATCTCTGATTCTTTCTCTTGCAACTTTGCAGTAATATTTCTACTATCAGAAATAGCCAAATTTATTTATTGTTCATCTTGTCTTGCATTATTCATGACATCAGTCATCCTTACCATCTGTGTCTCTTGACCAATCTATAGTACTTTCACTTTTTCAGTTAGATGTTGATTGATTTCACTTAGGTCTACAATGGTTCCTTTAGATGTGTTAGAAGTATTACCAGATCTAGATCTAGATGAATCAAATAGGTCAGGTATCTCTTCTTCATGATTTCAGTTTCATTGTAGTGAGATGCCATGAATTTTCTTTCAACTAGTAACTCTTTCATTTTGTTTCTTGCCTCTTTGTATTGCTCAAAGAAAATCTATATTTGAAACTTTAGATTCTCAATATTTTTGTCAAGCTTATACCTTTCTATTGTACGATCTTTTCTCTCAAGTGTTTAAACTTTTCCAAATAAGAGATCTATCTCTGATACCAATTGTTGGAATAATGGAAGGGTGTGTACTGAGAGGGGAGGGGTGAATCAGTACCCTTAACAACTTTTTTGTTACCAATTTAAACCTTAGTAATAATTTCTTGCATAACCGAGCATTGTTTCTTTTCTACTTTGTGCATGCAATATCATAGCATAAATGTAAATAAACATTGAAACATTCATGAGACTCATTTACACATGACACAAGTATTGATAACAAAGAAACCCTTGTTAGAAGGTAAAAATCGCGGTGGGGATGAAACCCACAAAGCTTCACTATCTACAAAATGGAAGGTGCTTGTTAGGACTACAAGTTGTGATCACTTCTGATGATCTTACCCTGTTAGGAGTAACATGTTAGACTTGTTAAGTCTACTCGGTTAAGATATTTCAACAACACAATGTATGTGTGCACTCAGTTAAGAGAATTACAATAAGACTGTTAAGTCCACCTTAAGGGATTTTTCCTGTTTGCTACAATTGTTAGAGAATAGAAAAAATATGTATGACCTGATAGCTTGCAATCTTGAATTTCTAATTACAGATCCATTAAGTTCACAAAACTATATATCACCTATTGTGATGGATAATACTTTTGTTATGCTCGGTAGCCTTGAATGTAGTTCTTCATAACTGAATTCTTCTTTATTCGTCCGTCTGCATGAAAACCTCTGTCTAATCCATAAATATCCTTGTAGGATACAATAATCATTGTCTTGATTGACTAATACATCTATATATACAATATTTATGACCTAATTAGATTTCACACTTTTATTGAATAACTCTAAGATCAAAGGTTTACAACTTGACCTTGATCTCCTAGTTTGCATGAATACAATCAGTTAAACTAATTAAATCCATCATTTATGCTTTTCTTGATCCAAAAAAAATGGTTATCCAGCAAAGAAAAAAAATCTTTTTTAAAGACTAAAGTTCTTTAGCTGATGTGTAGTTCAGATCCACTTTTCTCAGTGTTAAAACTGTCTCTCAGTGTAGACTGGTGCTCGGTGATGTCTTTGCTGGGTTATGTCTCTGTAGGCTGATATATTGCTCGGTGTCAAAAAAAATTTGGTGACCATTGTGCTTGGTGATCACTGTTTCTTGATGAATGTTGTTGCTCGGTGAATGCGGACTGATCGACCAAAACTGTCTATTGAATGCTAATGACAACTTTTGATCCTTTAAGGATTATCAATTGATGCATACCTTCATTCATGGAAGAACACATAAACTTGATCATGGTTGCTAACTTGAATTCTTGACATCAAACCTCTCCTTAACTGCCTTGAAGATTCTTAATGGGAAGACATGATAGGATATGTTCAAATGAGGTGGTGGGAGTTCTATTTATACACAATTTCACATGTTTCATGCTGAAATTTTGAAGAAGGGTGACATTAGGGAGAACTTTCCTACTCAACATCTTGATTGTTAGAGGTTCAAATTTTGGTTCTAAATGGATGGATTAGGGCACTAGGTGCCATGGTGTAGGAGGTGTATAGTGATATGCACCATAGTCCTTTCATTCTAGCCTAAATTCAAGGTCAATGAGCATAAAATTGTTTTAATCTTCTAGATTTGGTCATGGATTGAGAAAAATTAATTATGAATTATAGTTGTACAATAGAAAATGGGGATCACCTAATAGGATCTAAGATCCCCCAAATTTTACAAGGTACATTATAATACGAAGCCTCAAGTAAACTCAGATCAACACCACATGAAAGAATGGAGTGATGCCAATTCTGGATTTGGGTCCTAGGGGCCTCTATTCTTTTTTGTTGCTTGGAAATTGAGGAGGAAAAATTGAGGTACCTAAATCTGCAAAAAATAAAGAGGAAATGAAAATTTAAAATGTGTGTACCTTGGAGAAAAGGAGATATTGTTCTATTGTTTTTTTTTGTGACTATCATAATCTTGGATTCGACTGTATTTCTAGATTTGGGCCCTGAAACCTACCTTCTATCTGTCCTAAAAATATGAGCCTATTTCTAAGGGTGCTTAACATTTGGAATGTTTTGTACTTTGGTGCAAAATGTTTGGAACGTTCTGTACTTGGTGATTCTATCCTAAATTTGGCAGAGACCTATGTGGGGATATGCGGAGATTAGATCTGCAATTATAGCTTCCTGGTCTATACCTACACACAAAAGAGTGGGTAAATAGGTTGGCTAAAGGGGTTTTCCTTGGTCAAACCTTTGTTTATGAATCAACCTTTGAAATATGAAATGTAAAGCATAAAGTAAACACAAAAGCTTGGTACCATATTAATGTGCTTACCCTCATGGATAGATGTTTGTATCACTCAAATCCATGAAGTATGCTTGATGTTTATCTCTTGAATGTATATTTTGATCTTGTAGGAGTGATGCAGGATCAAGGATTCCTTCACATGTGCATGGATATATGAATACCACCCCTAGATCTTGATTTTTCTTGAAATGCTAGATCACACTTTCAAGGAGAGAGAGAATAATGATGGAGAAAGAGAGATATTATTTTCTTGTTTGAGAGATCCACTAAGACACCACCATGGGATAGAAAAGATTGTTAGAACTTGAATAAGATTGTCTTGATGTGATAGAATAAGAAGAAGAAGGCCTTGGCTTGAGATCTTGAAATCACCTAGCTTGCTTAAATTCTCTTTGAAAATATGAAAATGAATGCTTGTACTTGATAGCTTAAGATTACTTGTGATAGCTTGAATATGATTCTTGATTGCAAAATTATGAGAGATATAGGGTTTATATACTTTGGCCCTCATTTTAGGATCCAAATCTAAGCCAGGTCAACTACCGGAGAAGAATTGAGTTAAAAACCTTGATATCAGGCTCCGGGCCCAATCTGGGACAAAATACTTGGGTGTAGAATGCTTTTAAATGTTGTTCACCTAGGTACACAATGTTTAGAATGTTGTGCACCATAGTATTTTGTCCCAAATTTTTCCAAGGACATCAGGATAATGAAAAAAGGGCCCAATTTGAATTACAAGTTCTTGGGATCAAGCAAAATGAGAAAAAGATCTTGAAATCACAAAAGAGAGGCTATAGGTTATAATTAGAGCCACCAATAATGAGTTCTAAATGTTTAGGACGATACATTTATCACCCACTTTAGCGAGATTATGAGACAAATTATTGTTCATGGTGAACTAGATCAATTAAAATGAATGTTGTTATCAAGGTCAAGGAGACAAAGAAACATCAAGCCCCAAAGTGACAAGTCTTCATCAAATCCAAAACAAAAATAAGAGAGGCATCACTCAAAAAAGAAAAGAGAAAGAGAGAGAAAGAGGGCATGACTACTAGCCGAGTAAAGATTTGTCTTACCGTGGATCATGCAAAGGAAATTGTGCTACAAAAGATGATAATAAAACTCTAGCAAGCTACATAGTTGCTAGTCAGCCCATCGAAGAGGATATTGTAAGGATCCAAAAAGCAGTCAGTCAAAGGATGAAGTGTGTATGGTTAGTCAAAGGACCAAGTGTGTATGGTTAGTCAAAGGACCAAGTGTTTGCAGTTAGTCAAAGGACCAAGTGTGTGCATTTAGTTAAAGGACCAAGTGTGTTTGGTCAATAAAAGGACCAATTAAAGAGGGATCACTCTAAGGATCCATGATAGGTAACAATGAATCATTATATGTGTGTGCAAAGTGTGAAAAATGAGTAGAGTGTATACCCCCACATTAAAGAAATTGAAAACACCTTAATGGGAGAAATGGATTTAACATGTACATGCATCCAACAAAAGGTGATTACACTATGAGATGCCCCCAAGAAAGGAAAAACTAAGGGAAATGAAACACATAACAAAAGAGAGCACGAACTACAAACATAATGGAAGAATGTCATGTAAGAGTCACAAAGAAGAGTCTTTTTGGGCCAACATCACATAAACCAAAAAGAATAGGTATCTATTTTTTTGCGTCATCCCCAATCAGATGACATAAAGGAACATTTACAAACACTAGAACATGTAGAAGATAACATGTAACAACAAATACAATAAATGAGATACAAATAGAGGAATATCACAATAGATTGATTCCTTTATCATCTTGCACCAATAGAGAAACAAGGGTTGTTTAAATGAATCTAAAAAAAATATTACAAGAAATACATCACGGAGGAGAACATCATGACAAAAAATAAAACACATAGGATCCACCGTACAAGAGGAGCTAGTCAAGCATATCGCCTGCACCCCCCCCCCCCACCATCTTGGTTTGTAGTATTTAAGGAATGTGAGAAACACACAAGAGGAGAAATGTAGAGCATGTTAGTTGGAGAAATAGCCAGTTCCAAACAAGGACCATGCACTGTAAAGATGGGTCACTTTGTTCGTCACTAGGACTAGAGATAATTATTGTGAAAACATAGTTGACAAATCATGATTAACATCAATAATCTCATAAATGTAATTAGCATCACTAGCGTACATATCATCATTAGTTTCATCAAAAGAATCATCATATAGAGTATCTTAATCATCCAAATTAATTGTAATATAATCCAAGATACGAATAGAATTATCATGTTTGTTCAATTTCATCTTTTTCAAATAAACTTCTTGCCTGGGACTATGCATAGGTTGGTCAAATGAAATCAAAGCATTAGTAGGTGTTTTAGAGGAGGAAAGAATTTGGGAAGCATGATCAAAAGCTACAAAATGAAGTTTACGATGGCAATCATGGTCACAATGGTTACACTTTGTCTTGCTAGAGATTTGATTTGGTTTGGGATCAAACAACATCATATCCTTTTCTTCTTTAGGGGGAATAACTGAAGGATCCTCACTAGGTTGAGAGATAGGATTGATAAAAGGTTTGTAAGTTATAGGAAGTTTAAAAAAAGAATAAAGAGGAAGTGTAGGCGGTGTAGGAAGGAGTTCAGGTCCAGGTCAAGAAGATGGAATACCCTTAGGATTGATAAGTTCACACATCTTTTGGATTTTATATTTTTGACAAGATTAGAAAATATTTTCTTTGTGAGGTTGAGTGGATTGAGGCCAAAAGAAGTCAATTTAAATGGAATTTAGAGGGACTAGAGGTTATAAAATACTATGATTAATAATGATGATTTCTCCATTGTGGGGAAATTTCAAGTGCTTATGAATAGGGGAGGCTACAACTTTAATAGAGCTGAGCCAAGGAAGACCGAGTCAGACTTCAAATTAATAGGAAGTTGTGATGACAACAAAGGTGACATACAAATATTTGACACAAAATTCTATGGGAAAAGTGATAGAACCACGGGTAGGATAAGTGAAACCATTACAACTTTGAATTGTCACATTAGATTTGTCATAGAAATCACATTGTATTTGTCGAGTGTAGAGATGTTCTTTAGTTATAACATTCATCATACCAAGTTGATGATGGTATTGAAAAAAATATTTAGGATTGAAATATTTAGACTGGGGTTTGTTAGGATCAACTGGGTTAATGGGAGGAAGCGTTAACATGTTAGCATTAAGATACTTCATCATCACATTTTTAGGATTAGGAAGCACCAAGAGGGGGAGGGGGTGAATCGGTGCATCAATATTTTTAAAAATATTAAACCAAAAATAAAACATAATTCCACAAATAACCAAAATTAAATTGAACAAGATAAATAACATCAACATCAGAACACCATGATTTGTTGTCTAGGAAAACCTGGTTAAGGGAAAAAACCTGGTGGGGATGATACCCACAAATATCTCACTACTGCAGTTATAAGTACCTTTTTAAAGGTATAAGAACATATGAGGGGAATGGAAATATATTCAGGCTTATAGCCTAGAGCACACTGCCCAATTACAAAATATTGATCTAACCCTCAATCAGGTTTACCGATCAAATACAAATTATAAGATAGAAAGGACTTACAGTCCCAAAACTGAACTGACTGGTAGCATCAATAATTCCAATATAGTTCTAATGAAGATCCAAAGATATTATAAACTACCAATCTTTACATCAATATCACTTGCACATGCTATCATCAACATCCATATTTATTCGCATCAAAAACTCAGTCTTATATACTCGATCATAAGACCATAACATTAACTTGGTTGACTCTACTAAGGGAATATGAAATGTGTACCTCCTTGAAGAAAAAACACCAATAAAAACTCAATGCTAACTTGTACCAATCAAAATTTACCGTGTAGGAGGTTGCCTCAAACTATACCTTCCATCCAACCAATCAGATCATCAATATGAAAGGGTCATTGATTGATCCAGTTTCTACTAGCTTGCATAAGATAATTCTTTGTCAATGCAATACTCAGTGAATAATATCTCCATTAACCAACATCATAAAACTTGCGATCAAAGGGTTAGACATATCATGTTTTCTACTCTTAAACTTGAGATTTGTAACATCTAATACATTAACCTCTATCCATAATATCTCAATCTCTGAACCTTTATCCTGAACTTTTCTCCATACTTATCTATTTTCATCACCAAAAATTTCAATAGGCAAAGTATATTACAAGTGATCAAGAGTAGAGTACATAGTTTCCATCAATGACAACATACCATGCATTACCAGGAAAATATTGCCAACAATCTCCCTCTTTGGAATTGATGGTAACACTTAGTGAAAAATGGCTAATTGTCCATCCCAAAATGCCAATTCCAAAAACTTCTTCAAAAACATAACTCCTCCTAAGATAAGTATTTCATTTTTCACACAACTCTTCCCCCCCTTTGACATCAATACAAAAGGAGGGGCCAAAAAGGAAAAACTATCTACCAAAATTCTATATTGTCCACACACACACACATATATATATACACACTGTAAGAAATGATAAGAAAGAGCAAAAAAGATCTTGTTTAATCTAATGAGCAAAGTGTAAGGAAATGCATACCATGAAGTAACCAAATCTAGAAGCATGCACCATACAATATGAGACAATATTTTTGAAGGGGGAAAAGCATAAAAAAACCCCCGTGATATTATTAAGAATGGGCCAAAAAAATCCTAAGAGAGAGAGAGGAAGAGAATGAGAGCAAAATGCTCATACAATGCTTCAATGAGAATGAGAAACTTAGTGTTGCAAGAGAAAATATGAGAAAAAGTGAGTGAATGTGAAAAAAAGTGAGTAAGTATTGAAAAATGAGAAAAGAAGCATCTCATATGTAGAGATGAGAAGAAAGGAGTTGCATGTAACTCCCATGTGCATGTGAGCCACATTCATAATGTGTGTGCCACTTGTGCTATTTCCTCTTAAGGAGGAATCTAGAATAAAAGGAAATTACAAATAAATATTATGTCCTCACAAATGGACAAGAGGACATGTGTTCATGTAGGGATTCTATAGGAATCTCCTACTTACATAATAAATTAAACTAAACTACCTTGGTTTATAATCTATTTCACCAAGGAAAGATTACATATTCTGACACACACACACACACACACACACACACAAGTGATGAAGGAATACTCACATAAGCTTGAAAATATCTTAAAAATTGTCCTTTAAAATGACAAGATCTACGTTCTAAGTCTTTCTCATGTTGTCAAAGATCTGAATCTTCCCACACAACACATAAGATGTTTCCTCAGCATGAATAAGATCAGGTGGGGGTGGAGATATATGTTGGCATAATTGATGTAGAGTGTTGATTGGTACAAGTTTGATGACAGGAAGATCAGCTATTGTGTTTTCATGGAACTCAACTTGATGTTGTATTTGTTGACAGTGTTCTTGATGTGCTGCTAAGTATTTGCATAGATGAATTCTATGTTACAGTATGAATTAGAGTGAAATTTTTTTTTTGAAGAGTCAAGGATGTCTCTAGATGCATTATGTATCATGTATGCTGGAAACAATAATGGAGTAAGTTATGATTGATTGAAGGAAAATAGGGTAGAAAAAATAAAAAACAATGGAAGACAGTGAATGATTTGATTGTTATATCAAATATGTATGAATCCATGTGTTGTGGACATGATATGATCATCTTAACTAGGATATGTTATTGATACTATTATCACTACAGGATTGGAGTACTGCAAGGCATCATTACAGTTGATAGAAGATCATTCTGTGCAAGATAGAAAAATGAAAGGAAACTAAGTGTGCAGAAAATAGTTCCCTATGCTAAACTCCTAAGAAGAGGATCATGAAAATTCAGATTTAACCCTTATTAATTACAGAATAATAATACAATAACATACATACATAGAAAAATGAGAATGACACAGTGATTTACCCTGGGGAAAAACTTTCGGTAAAAAACCCCAACACTCTAAAACCTGCACAATGTATTAATCAAAACTATTGTTGTTTACAATACACTTGCAATGCAAGTTATTTTAGGAGATAATCAACACTTGAAGACAAATCCAACAACATAAAAACATTCCAAAAATACACTAACTTCTCTCTGCAATTTGCAACTGATGCAGGAGCATCCCAGGGTAGTTGGCTATCCTGCATGTTTGGGAGATTTGATGGAGTTGTGTGGACTTATTTTCATGTGTGAGGGATTTGGTAGAGTTGTGTGGACCTACTTGGGTCTTTGGTAATTGGTTTTGATGTATTTAATGGAACTTGGCATGGTCTTGGTTGCTTGGCATGGACCGGGAGGAGATCGGCCTTGCTTAGGAATTTGGTGCCTATTAAAAGCCATATAAGTAATTTTACACAAAGATTTAGAGGATGAAAATTTCAAGGATTGAAGAGGGCCTATATTTCTACCTATGGTTCAAAGCGCGAGTCCTAATTCATCCGGAGCTAGGAGATATCGCAATTTTACTAAGACATCTATTTTGGGCATTTAATTGTTGTTGTTGGCCGACTTGTGGCATTTAATTTCGGTATTTATATTTAATTTATGTTCAGGGCCGACCTATGGCTTAGATTGGTATAATTAGGGGTTGTGGGGGAAGTCTTTAGTCATTCATTCATCCATCCTGAAGAAGAGGAAGAGGTAGAGAAGCGAGTTTTGAGAAGAGCTAGTGGCTACGGCTTGGGAAACAAGGGGATTGCTTGGTGGGCTTGCGAGCACAAGTTTAGATCTTCCTTGGGTGTTCCTACCAGTGTGTGGATCTGGGCTAGCTAGAGTTTAGTTTGGATCTTATGAGATCTTACAGAGTTTCTATTGTAATTGCATTGTATTTGGCCATAACTCGGAAGGCCTTACAGCCGGGCATGTTGGATGAAAATGTGATGATTCTATTATGAGTATTTGCATTGTGTGGATATAAATCTCTGTGTTGTTATTTATATTCCATTGTGTGGTTATTGGCTGGGGGCTAGGACATCTCCATCGGGGATTCTCCTGCCTTGCACTGCATCAAGTGGTATCAGAGCGAAGGTTGGGTCTAGTTGGTGATTTTCTGCAGAGGGTTTGCAAAGATCTTGGAAGATGCCTCCAAAAAGATTGGACCCTAGGGAAATTGATGATCTTACTGATACTATGGAAGAAAGAATCTTAGAAAAGATTAAGGCTCAAATAGAGGAGGCTAAAGCCAGTCTTAGATCTGAGATGGAGACGATGAAGAGAGATATGATTGCTGAGATTGTAAGTGCCTTGGGTGGTATACCTAGGCACGTGGGTACTGAAGATGGTTATGAGGAATTTGTTGAAGACTTTGAGACTACTAGATCTAATGGTAGAGCTGAGAAAGATGAGAGACTGAGAGGAAATAGGATTGTTTAGTTTGATAGATCTGAACCTCAGTTGAAGCTAAAGCATAAGATGGAGGCTTCTAATTTCTCAAGTACTTTGAATCCTGAAGACCTGATTGATTAGATTGGTGAATTAGAAGACTGTTTTGAACTTGAGGATATTGAAGATCCATTCAGAGTGAGGATAGCACAGACCAAGCTAAAGGGACATGCTACTCTTTGGTGGAAAGAGTTACAGTGAGATAGAGAAGAGGAGGGTGAAATGAAGATCACTAGATGGAGACTAATGGTGACTAAACTAAAGGCTAAGTTCATTCCTGTTGATTATAAACTTGAGTTGTTTAAGAGGTTGCAGAATTTAAAACAAAAGGATATGACTGTGAAAGATTATACCGAGGAGTTTTACAAGTTGACTATTGATTCTGGACATCGAGAATTGTCTAAGGAGAAGTTGGCTAGATACATTAATGGTTTGAGATTCAATATTCAGAATGATATTGGTATGCTGAATATTTCTTCAGTTGAGGATGCCTATCAGTATGCTTTGAAGGCCGAAGAAAAGTTGAAGAGGAAGAATCAAGGTGGTTCCCGAGGGAAGGAGAAGCAAGATTATTTGGCAAAACCAAATGCAGAAGCTGAACCAAAGCTTGTTGATCAAAAGAAAAGGATAGGTCAAGGTGAATTTAAGGGTACTTGTTTCAAATGTCATGAAGAAGGGCATAGAGCTTATCAGTGTCCGTGGAATCATCCTCTTTATAAATCTTGCTTCATGCTTCTTCAGTATTTTACATGGTCCAAACTTCTTCATTTTCAGCTTGTTAAATGTACCAACTGGAAACCGCTCCTTTCGTAAGTGAACCATGACTTCATCGCCAACCTGAAATTCCTTGTCTCCTTTTCTCGTCTAACTTAGCCTTATACTGTGAATTCATTTTGGTAATGTGCTTCCTCACTTCCTCATGGATGTTCTTCAAGTATTCTGCAAAATCCTCAGCTTCAGCACTACTTATTTCTCCTTTATCTATCTTTCGCAATTCAGATGCATTTCTTGGA
>MU224725.1:133590-146271 GCA_018584345.1 Thuja plicata | reverse complement strand
CTCTCTTGGTCTTGATAATCCAGTATAACAAGGGAATCATCTCTAGGTTGTGGGACCTATGCTAACTAAGATGAGACCTCCAGGTTCTAGGCTGGTTCCTCTTGGATAATCACCTTAATTTTCTTCTCAAACAGGAAAGTAAATCTTGAGGGGAAAAGGGTTAGAAGGAGTGCTTGAAGGGGAAATGACTGAAAGCAAACTACCTACTAGGTGATGCACCGAAATTGGCATGAAAACATAACACACACAGGATAAATCTCTGGGTCAACTAACTCTGAATTGTAAGTAAAAAACAAGTCCCCTATATAGGCATGCATAAGTATTTCATAACCAGGTCATGAGTAAACCAGTTAAAAGGAAAGACTTCTTCACAGTTAACAGTTTTAAACAGTAGAACACTAGTTACAACTTGCAAGCAGACATACTCTTCTGCAAGTAGATGCTGTGAAAGGAATGATTAAGAGGAATAAAGTCATCCACAGTTAATCCATCAACAATCAAGACACATACAGACAAGCAGAAAAGAGACAAGGTTGACACAATCCAACAAATTGATCCAAGAATTGAAAACTCTGCATATTATCTTCCACAATGAGTTACAGACTCATACAAAAAATACACCAAGGACAAAGAAATGTCACATAGCATGCCTTCTGCATAAAAATGAACTCCTGGGTTACAAAATCTCTTTGTCTCTGTCAAGAACTCAGAAAAGTTATAGAACAGCAAGAACAAAAAGAAGAAGAGCCAACCCTTGCAATTGCAACTTTTCTGCTATAAATAGGGCTCAGACCATCTTGGGATCCCTTAGGATGCAACAAGCTTTAGATGGTCCTGGGAAACCCTAACCCTAAAACACATAGGAGAGAGGAAAAGAGAGAGAGAAGGTGGTCGAGAATGACCGAGTCAAAACAGATATTCATGGATATTTTCCTGACCTTCTCAATTTGGCAATTGGAATCAGATTTGTTAGACGACGGCTAGTAACATTTACGTTCACTCTGAATAGTCATGCACACCTGTTCACCTATATTTTTCTGCAATAACTGTCTCTCTTGTCTGTGAACAGTGCATAGCCAAGTGTTCATCTTATCATCACCCAGGACTTCTTCTCCTTCCTCGTGGCACTTCTAGAAACTCAGTCATAACTCTGTTCTGCTCTGCAACACGTTGAAACTTCTCTTTTTCACCAATATTGAAACAAATTTATCCAAATCTCGGCTGACTGCTCTGTGCATGATTTTCTACAATTGGAAACCCTCTGATCAATTCTGGAAATCCCCTGCAAACTGAGAAAAACACCCCTGAACTCTGACGACCTCATCTGCATCATAATCGGACAGTCGCAGCCATGTTTCCTTCCCTCTGAATTCTGGGCGAGTACGCGATGACGCTTTCCTTCCTCGGTCGCACACTCGCGAGCGAAATTCTGTTTAACCTCTATGCTCGACGACTGCGTGATTACCATCTCCTTCAGCTCGTCGCAAGATCGCGAGCTATTTTTTATTCTTCAAATCTGACCAGCGACCGAGCGATGACCTCTGCTTTTACTTCATCGCACAGCCGCAGGCTTCTTTTCTCTCATCCCTTTTGATCGGCGAGTGCACGATAACTTCCTCTTCCAGCTCGTCGTAGACCCGCAGACTATTTTCCT
This sequence comes from Thuja plicata, assembly GCA_018584345.1. NCBI lineage: Eukaryota > Viridiplantae > Streptophyta > Pinopsida > Cupressales > Cupressaceae > Thuja > Thuja plicata. Next base: position 144,617 of record MU224725.1, on the reverse strand, counting down.
TTTACATTCATTGCTCGGCGAGTGAGCGACGAGCTCTTGTTTTCTTCTTGTCGCGCACTCGCGAGCTCCTTTCCTTTGTTCTGAACTGCTTGGCGACTGAGCGATGAGACCATCTGTTCTGCTTGTCGCGTACTCGTGAGCCCTTTTCCATTTACCCAATTTGATCAGCGATTGCGCGATTAGATCATCTGTTCCTTTGGTCGCTCACCCGCGAGCAGTTCCTGCTTTGTCCTTATGGCTCAGCGACTACGCGATGAGACGACTTAAACAACTCGTCGCCAACTCGCGCTCTGGGGAAGCTGAGTCATCATTTGTTCTGGCGACAAGGCGACCAAGAGCAAATTTACTAACATCAAACAGCTAGTCGCGGGGTCGGGAGTGTTATCTCTTAACTGCCATTTTATCACGAGACCACGCGACTGAAAAAAAATCTTAACTGTTTGTCACGGCTAGATCAAGCGATCGTGCGACATGAAGTAGATCGCGAAGTCAGAAGAATTTCCTTTGACTGTTGAATTCTTCTCGCGATCACCTGACTGAAGTGGCTCCCGTTCATTTCATATTATCCCGCGACATCCCGACTGAGGACTAATCGTGAAGTCTGAGAACCCAGAAGGAATATTCTAAAAGGTCACCAGACTACGTGACACAAGGAAGACGCAGAGTCGGGAGAAGGAAAGGAATATCCCCTGAGGTTGAAGCGATCAAGCGACCAAAGACTTGGGACCCACCTTCCACCAAGGCATATGACATTATCTGGCGATCATGTGACTAAAGAGAGGTAGCCAAGTCGGAAGACATTTAGGGAATATTCCAAAGTATTAACAGACTACGCGAAAAAAGGAGAAGGCGAAGTCGGGAAAGAAAAGAGAATATTTGCCCAGGGTCACATGACGAAGCGACAAGGAAAAAGCACATGCTCTAAGTGATGGGAAAAAGTAACTTCGAAACACAACAGCCAAGGGTCTAGGGTTTATTACATCGTTTAAACATGAAAGACTCAGGTTTAAGGGCCAAGAGAAGACATGAAGCCTGGAAAACAAGACAGAGGAAGCAAGACAGGGCAAACCAGGTCAATTGCACAAAATGGGAAAATTCGGGCAACATGTACCTCTCCTAAAAGGGTAATCAGAATGACACCATTTGAGTTGGTGTATGATGTTGAAGCTCAACTGTCACTACCTTTAGAGTTGGTAGCAGCTAAATTAGAAATTAATTGAAGGACAAATTTTCCAAGATAGTCTAGAAAAGAGGATTATGTATCACAATAAGATCCAGGAAGAAAGAGAAGAGATGTTAGACCGTATAGCATTACATCAGGCCAGAGTGAAAAAAAATCTTTGACAGACGGGCTAGGCCAAGAAATTTTATGGAAGGAGATTAGGTTTTTCTCTGGGATAAAAGAAAAGAACCTAGAGGTGGCCACAACAAATTTGAATCATTATGGAAGGGGTCATTTACTATCAGCAAGTCCATGGGAAGTTACTCATTTGTTCTTGAGCGTCAAGATGGCTCAGTCTTACAATTGACCTTTAATGGTCAAGACCTGAAGCTGTACCAAATGTAATTATCTTTTTCTCGCCTCATTGTATATCTTCATTTTTCTTTGCTTGCTTTCCTCGTTGTGTGTTTCTTTCCTTTCTTTTTGGCTTTTTGTTTTGTCTCATTTTTGTTTTGGGGTCCTTTTGGGTTGACTCCCTAGTCTGCAAAACCAAAGCTACTAAATTCATCATGTGTCCTCAAGAGTCCTTGTCCCCAGTTAGAGCCATTGTTACCCCCTGATTTTTGCTCATATCCCACATTTTAGCTTTTCCTAAAATCAGGAGTTAGCCATCTTAAAACTAAAAATGTCATCATATTTTCCACTCTGGTTTGCATTTTCTCCTAGCCGGTTGAACTTGAATGTTGAACTTACTTAGTTCAAGGTTCAAGGTTCAAGGTCAGCTTGCGGTGTGTTTTGTTTTCTTTCGCCTTTACGTGGAAACGAGCGGTGTGGTTTGCAAAGTCCAATCTCTCGTTGAACTCTGAATCTTGAACTTGTCTAGTTCAAGGTTCAAGGTTCAATTGCGGTCTTCATCTTGCATAAAGTATAGTTGCATTTAGTCATTTTTTTTGTCGCTCATGTGGTATTTTTATGAACACGCCAAAAGGAAGTGATGTCTTATTACCCATTGAACTTTATTTTTGAACTAGCCTATATCAATATTCATAGTTCAATGGAAGCTTGCATGATGAAGGAGGAAAGGACAATGGTGACATGACCGAAGTGACAGCTGACAGGGGATAAATATACCCTCGCATGCCACGGATGTAATCATCATTAGATGTGACACTTATATGTCATTTCAATCATTTAAAAGGCATAATATTTAATTATTGCATCAGGTGAAACCTTTTGTCACATTTAATCAATAATCCACATTACCATTAAATGCAAATATTTCACATATTATGAGAAAATCAATTATAAAATAAGAAACTATGCTATCAGTCTCATTGTGAAGTTTTTCTGGTGAAGGCAAATTGGTCGAGCAGCAGAGGTATCCTCTCATCCTAAGAAGCTTAGAGTTTTTAGAATCTTCAGGTTAGTGTTTCTCTCTTCTAGAGTCCCTGTTCAAAATTGAAGCTATTAGAAAAAGTTTGATATTGTAAGGCTCTATTTTCCTTCTACAATCTTGGTCTTTAATGTGTATTTTTCTTAAGAAATATGAAGCCCCCACTCCCAATTTTTGGACAAACCTCACCTTTGGTTTGATCATTACCTGAGTGTGATGACACGATGATCAAAATGGGTGCCTTAGAGGAGATTCACTGTAAAATCAAGAGCCCTGCTCCTAGTACCATAATAGAAAAGGTGGTGTTAAGTGGTCTAGCTGATGCAGGGGAATTTACCCTAGTGGCCCCTTGTCTAGAGTTAGTAGTGGAGTGTGATAAAAGGTATAATAGGGAGGAGAGATGTATTAAGAAGATTGATGGAAGTCCTCTAACCTTTATAAACTGAGATGTCATCCTTACAGCAATGGGCATTCCAGAAAAGGATCCTTATGAGGGATGGACCATTGCTTCCTCCCAATCTATTTTCTTGACAAAGTGACAGATTTATAGAAATGAGATTTCCAAGAAATGGTTATTGGAACCACATAGAGGAGGGTCAAGGCCTCCCAAACCTCTTACAATAGATCATTTCAAGCCTGAGGTTGTAGATTTAGTGATTTTGCTAAATAGGATCAAAGGTAATAATCATGCCTATTATTGGCATGATTGGATGTACTTCTTTATCCAGATAACTTTGGGAGGGGAAAAGTTCATTGATTGGACAGATAGTATCACTGATGAAATTCATCATCAGCTGGCAAGTTACTTAGAAAGGGCCAAAGTTTTTTATATGTCTTCTTATTTGTTCTATGCATTGTCTTGTACTTGAAAGTGGGATGGTTTATATCATGAATTACCTATTCCTAATATGAAGGTGTATGATTATCATCCCCATCTGCAAAAAGAATTCCATGTTGACGGTTTTATGAAAGTGAATGGTGTTTTTATGGGAAGGTTGGTTTATGAAATGCATGGAAACATTGAACAGAGAATGTCAGAGGATGCTAAGAGTTTTGTTAATGTTTTTGGGAGCTTTTTCATACAGTTTAGAAGGTTTACTTACATAAGAGTTGGTGGATTTAAAGGATAACCATTCACATTGCCTAGATATGCTCTGGATTTGCATGTTATATCTAAGGTTGGTCGTTAATTAGCCCATGTACACAAGGACCTCAAAGAAAGGAAGGGAAGAGCTAGATCTAGTTTTCCTATAGAAATTGGTTTTTATACTTGCAAGAACTCCTCTGATGCTATTAATTTAGAGCAAGAATTGAACAAACTGAAACTGAAGACATTTCAAGCTAGGAGAGATTTTGATATTAGGGGTTATGTTGCTTGACATTTTATCTTGCCTTCTAAATTCTACCATGTTCCTTAGATGGAAGATTTCTGGGAAAATTGCGCAGATGATTTCAAAGTCAGAAGAAGGTCTTGGTGTCGATTCACACTTGATCAAATAGTTGTTCTGTAATAGGAATTGATGCCACTAGAGTAGAAGAGGGGGAAGATGAAGAGATAATTGATGAACAATATGAAAAGAAATTTTAGGGTTTGCTACTCCCCAAAATTGACTGAAACATAGAGGAAAGAGAGAGTATCCACACCAAGACTCTCGGTGTCATAAAAAGGACTGAGAAATGGATCACCAGTAAAAATCCACCTCCTCATAGAAAGAAAAATACGAGAGCATCAAATCTAAATGCCCATGTTGAAAAAGTTATCCCAAATTATAATGAAAATGTTTCTGTTGCAGGTCCATCTAAATCTAAAATTAAAAAAGTTGTTGAATCTAAAGTTAAGAAGCAGAGATCCCCTTGTCCAGTTCCATCTGCAAGGAATTCTAGAAGTAGAGCTCACAAAGAAGAAATAAAACCGGTTCAAGAAAAGGAAGTAATTGATCTAGAGAAGATGGATGTCTTGATGACACATGAGAACACAAAATGCTCCATGTCAGAAGAAGTTGCTTTTGGAAAAGATAATCAGTAGGGAGTTAAAGATTCTGCAATCTCCATGAACACCAGTCCAACATAGGTAATGATGCACTCTCAAAAGCCACCTATCCCCACCTTGAAGTGGTTAGAAACATCTATCAGCATAAAAAGAAATGTCTTGCCGATAACACTGCTAGTTGAAGACATGGTAAGAAAATGCCTAGGTTCCTCGGAGAAACCTAAAAGAATCAAAACGGAGTCCAGAGTAGACATTGATGAGAAAATAGGGCACTGGTATGTTGAATGTGCAGTTCCCAAGAGTGATAAAGAATTATCTGAAGCTACTATAGATGATTTCACAATCGAGAAGATAGATCTTGGATATGCGACTAGAGTAGCTGACGCAAAACATCTGGAAAAGTCTACAAAGAAGATCTTACACAGGACCTTTAAGGATGAGAGGGATACAAATGAATTGAAGGAAACAATTAAAAGGATAACTGAGTTAATTTCAGAAGTTCTAATTCCTAACCCTCTTCCTTTCATCGTGGCTTCACAGTCATTTGATCCTCGTTCACCAAATGTTAGAAAGGCCCTGGAAAAAATCCATAAAAATAAACTGATTGTGGATGCATATGCTAAATGGATCCAGGCCATGGTACATAAAGAAAGTAATTATATCAATCAGTTGATTAAGACTCATGAAGTTTTCAATTCAATTGTTGCAGAGATCCTGGTGGAATTGATAGAGTGGGAAAAAGAGAGGAAAAAATGGCTAAAAGTGATGAGTCAACTCTATGAGATAGAGAAATATGGGGTGAGTAAATTCCTAGCTGAGAAGCCTATTCCAAGATTGGACGAATACACTCTATACGTCTCCATCAAGAGCATTGAGTGGAGGAACTCTATTATTAAATCTAGTCATGATACGACCACCTACCTATTGAGTGAATCAAAGGGGTTGATGTACACCATGCAAAAGGATCTCAAATGTTTGAATATCTCACTTATGAAGGAAGATACTCATGGTATCAAAGGAGCAGAGGAATTATTACTAGAGTTTGAACATGAGGTTACCACCATCAGAGATACTAAATACATTACCCCAGATGATTTCACAGCCCTTGCCAACATGGAAGCTATGCTGGTAGTATGTACCGATCACCTCGAGGGGCACACACAGAAAATTGCCCAGGTCTACAGGGATAAAAAGTTTCTGAAGCAAAGGGTAATTCACATTGCCTTACAAGATCAGTCCACAATCATCAGCATTGCAGAGGCGAATAAAGAATGGAGGATCTCCCACATTATTGAGACCTCATAGGACCAATCAAAGGGATCCATCGCATCCACCACTCCCTGATCATACTTTGCAGATCACGGAGTAGTGGTAGTTTTTCTTAGTTTATGTTTTATTTGGTTTGGGCAGTTTTGTAAAAATAGTTATATACTGGATCCTATAGAGTGTATCTCAGGATATCAGTTTCTATTTTTGAAGACTGATGACTATTTATAGTGAGGATAATCTATAATTGGATGATAGTAATTTTGGTTAAATTAGGGCAAGACTTGATATTTTACTAGGATTTCAGTTAGTTAAGTGTTGAATCGAAAAAGAAACTTGAAAGTGTATTTTTGATATGAATGGGACAAAAATTTATGTTGTGTGAATGTGTTGGTTTATATTAGCATATTGATCTCTGTTGGGATATTTCTTGAGTATCAGGAATCTATTTTCAAGCAGATTTTTCTTTAGTTTGATTTAGTTGTAGTTTTGTTTTTTGGTAAATAAGTTTTGAAATTGAAGTCTGTGAACTTCATTTAGTTTTAAAATATCTATCTTTCATTCAGTTTTCATAACATGTTGATCTATGAAATGTTGCAAAAAGCCTTTTCCACTTTCTGGTTAAAAGTGTATGTTTGCAAAAGCAATGCGTGACTATCAAAATTCATTGAATATCAAATAGGGAGTTGTACCTTAATTCAGAAAATTATAAATTTAAACATTTTAATTCAACTGTTGCTGTGAGATTGTTGTCTTTCATGAGCTTAGAGAAAGTAATTGATAATTTATAGAAAGACAAATCTGTATGCTAACACATATCAAATCACACCCTACGTGCTCTCCTTCTGCCATAGAATAATAGGGTAGGCTACCAAAATTTAAGATTCCAAATTCAAAGTTCAAAGCTTCAATTCAAAGGTCCGTGACTGTGCCAAATGAATATCAAATCACACCTTGAACAACAAAGATACATCACAATTCCTCTATCAAATGAATATCAATATACCTCGTAGACCAAAACCATGGTAGAATTCCATGTTTCAATGGCTCTGTACTTCCCAAAATTTAATGTTGTGCTTCTTCATTTTATGCTGAAATGTGCATGGCACAAACTTGATGGGACTAACAGAAGAAGAAATTTGAATAATAATGATAGAATCGTAAAATATTTTTTCCAGATTTTGGGCTTCCCTAAGAGCATTATTCAAACATAAGCTAAAATCTTGAATCTTTGAAATGCTTTAATTTGATTTGATTATTTAAAATATAGAATCAGAAAGTTAGAGTGTTTGAAATAATGAGAATCGAATACCTATGTCAAGATCTTTATCATGCACAACGGTACTATTACAGCAGAAATCTTTTTCAAAAATCCTTGAGAATCTTATTACAGTTTTAGTGGTTTTGAAGGCCCTGAACAGATGTCAAGTGCTTCTTGTCATTGCGCTGTAGAAAATGGAAATGGACATACTCCATCTCCTTGAACATATGCACTTTTTATATTCCATCTCAAAAGATATTTTGTCTATTTTGGCATTTCATTTTCTCTACACTAAAATGCTTGATACACGTTGAAATTGTTGATATGCAACAAATGATCTCAAGATCTGAGTGCCTTATTTTAATGTACGGACAAGAAATTAATATTCTACAAGTCTCCCTATCTTTCAGAATTACAATTGAAAGTAGAGAAATAGCAACCAAAAACTTAACTAGTCAATAGGAGATAATTTCTTCTTCAGAAGATAACTTAAATGATTTTTTTATGATGCAAATTTGCAAAAGAGGATAAATCAATGCTCAAATATTTCCTTGAATTAACAAACTTGACAACCAAGTTTTAGTCCCAAGGAATGGTGTAAGTTATTTTAGGATTGTTACCAGATTTTATCCACCAAGGACTCTTCATCTCCATGCCCATTTAAAGAAAGGAAAACCTTGCTCATTGATTTGTAGAGGACGCAGGTTAAAATACATAACATCAGACACTGTGTACCAAAGATACAAATATACACTCCCTAGCCTCCAAGTAAATCTGCTAGAAATTTGTCAGACCTGAAGATAGACATCTCACTTTTGACTTGGAAATATGCCCCTATCTAGTGTCAAGTGCTAATAGATAGACTTGATTTGCATCTTCGGTCCTTTTCTGCTTGAGAAATCCATTAATTGAAATATTGTAAGTGTCTGGATTTGGAAATGTGTTATTTAGCTTATTTTGAACCTGACAATATAGGGATATCTATTACCATTGGACAAGACAGCGGTAAGCCAAGGCGGTTTCCATATCCAGCACTTGTTTTTTCCCTGGTGACAGACATGTTATTTCTGATGTCAGACACTTCTTTTTCCAACGTAAAATTTACGTGTGAACTTCAATTCTGGTGGGCAATGTTCACATAATATAGACATAATGTTTGAATAATTAGTTAATTAAATGATAGTTAGTTTATTATTTTAATAATTAAAATATTACCCCAAAACAATTATTTATTATTAATTATTATATTGAATGTGTTTCCATAAAAAAAAAATATTGGCATTCAATATAATTAAATGATAGTTAGGTTATTATTTTAATAATTAAAATATTACTCAAAAATAATTATTTATTATTAATTATTATATTGAATGTATTGACATTCAATAAAGGCATGGTTAGTAATTGAATCTTAGTGTATAATAAGTAAGGATGAAGAGGTGTGGAAGTTTAGTTAGGAAAAAAATTGATTTATTTTTTGTACACTTATGCGTAATACATGTGGTCAACTGATAAGTCATTTTGCAAATGAATTTTTCAAGTGTCAAAAGCCTAAATAGAAAAGTGATAGCTCTAAATCAACTATGCATCCACTTACAAGGATATAAACAAGGATGAAACAAAATCTCTAAATGAGGAAGATAAATAGGTTTCATTGCCAACAATCTCATGTTATGTTTGTAATAGGGAGTGAGGGAAGTAGAGGGAGAGATATGGATAGAAAGAGTGGGGTGGGGTTGGAAGGGGGAGGAGGGAGTGGAGGTGGGGTAAGGAGATAGAGATAGAGATAGAGATAGAGATAGAGATAGAGATAGAGGAAAATAGAGATGTAGATGGAGATGAAGATGGAAAGGAGAGATAAAGAGAGAGGAGAGAGGAATAAATAAAGATGGAAGAGATGAATATATGGAGAGGAAGAGATGTCCAATGGTAAACATAAAGAGGTAAGTGATATGTCAAGAGAGGGATAAATATAAGGGTAAAGAGATGGAGAGGTAATGAGATAAAGATAAAGGGATAGATGGTAGAATAAATATGAAGAGATAAAGATAGAAAGGAAGAGATAAATATGAAGAGTTCAATCAATTGAATATTTGTTGAGACCCTGTCCAACCATCAAAATTGTTAATTTCTATTTAAATATAGTAAGTTGACTTTAAAGGATTTATAAATTCTAAATTAGACTTATATTAATTCTAATGGTTAACCCATATACATACACCATTAAGTACAAATGTGTTGTTTTTTAAAATAAAATTTATTTTTCATTATAATTCAAGGAGATAACACTAATATTTATTTATCCAGTTTATTGCCCTTTAATTGATGGTTGAATGCTATTAGGGTTGTACGAGCGATAGATATGTGTTGTTGACTTCTAATTTGTTTTATGACCTCGCAACATACTAATAAAAAAATATTATGTATTATCAAAATAAAATTTTAGATTACCACTCAGCTATCTCATTCATTTAATTCATTCAAATCCTATACTATTCATACCATTATGTACTACCATATATTATTTATTTAAATCCATAACCATTCATACACTAATTAAAATATTCACATTACATTAATTTATGTACATCACATCTATATGTCCTAGGCTAAATACATCAATGACATATCTAGTGTAAGCATCCATACATCATAAACATACACATCTACATCATACATACATCATAATGTGCATACCAAAATAAATACATCATAATTTACACATCGCATGAATGAGCATAATCATAACCATGATCTCATCTCGAGGTAAGTGCTCCAAGATGGAAGACCAAAAGGGGGTCTTAAGATGCCACTATTTTTTTAAAATCAACAAACTTTGAACTTTGATGACAATATCAAGATAGTTACACTCAAAATTTGAAGATGCAATATGAACAAGAATTGAAGTGCACCAAATCTGGTCTCTAAACTACTAATTTGTTTTGAAAACCGTAGAGATCAAGCGTCTCAAAAAGGGGGATCACACAAAGTGGTCTAGTTTATTTCAAAAAATATAACAGTATATGGTGTGCTCCCCCTAAAATGTCAATGTTTTTTTTTTTGTTTTTTTAAATTTAAAAATTGGTCTAGTGAGAAGTTAGCTGACACTGTGTACTTTATCTAAGAATTTTTGGCTGATTTTTTAAATTATGAATACATATTTTTACAAATTTTTGAAGTGGACACATCTTGTAAACTTACAATTTGAGCATGCTCCCCTCCACAAGTTTGGAAAACTAATCGAAAACCATTTTTTTTTCTAGGTGTGTAGAATGGAGCCTAGCTTCTAAAAGTGTAATTTATTTCAAAATTTTACGAAAGATCCAAAATCTATACTCAAAATACCACCTATTGGTTTTGACAAAAAAAGATACACTGAAAAAGAAAATTATAGATCAAAATCTTAACATTATTAAAATCTAAATAAATTTATATAGTTAGATAGCTAATAGAGATCTTAACAACATCATGGTGTTTTTTTGGTCTATATTGAAACATGTGAAAAATTGACAAGGAGCACAAATAAAAATTTGAGATTTTTTTCCATCTTTTCTAAAAAAATACATCTCAAGAAGGTGTAATACTTGTCCAAGCCTTTGGGTTGGATACCCAAGGAAAATCTAATCCTAAGGATTGATGTTTCCCAATGTTGAAAATATGGTACACAACATATTTGGCATGCGCCAAACATGAAAAATACACATCATATGGCATGCCCCAAATGTATAACATTTATAATGAGTAAGTATCTCTTTATCTATGTCTCCCAATTTCACCAAAACTTTGACTTTATGGTTTCCCTATTTTATACACCTCTCCATCCACATTTCAATACCCCATCTATCTATATCCCCCTCTAGGTATCCCATCTCTCTCTCTCTCTCTCTCTCTCTCTCACACACACACACACACACACACACACACACACACATCTCTCTTCCCCTTCTTTCTTTCT
>MU224725.1:93725-107663 GCA_018584345.1 Thuja plicata | reverse complement strand
TTGAAAGTCTTCAATATTTCCTTCACATATTTGGATTGATTTATGAATATTCCTTTATCTGTCTTCTTTACATTCAATCCCAAAAAATATTTTATAGGACCAATCATGCTCATTTCAAATTCATTCTACATTTCTTTTGTAAATTCCGCACTAAGCTTGTCATTGCCTCCAAAGATAATGTCATCAAAAAATATGGCAATAATTAATAATCCATCAGGTGTCTCTCTTATAAATAAGTTGCAATCTATTGCTCCTTTCTTGAATCCAATCTTGGTAAGATAACCATCTAGTCTCTCATACCAAGCTCATGGGGCCTGTTTAAGTCCATAGAGTGCTTTCTTCAATATGCATACCATGTCTAGTTTATCTGAGAGATTAAATCCTTCAGGCTGATCTATGTAGACTTATTCCTTCAAGTCACCATTCAGAAAGGCCGATTTGACATCCATTTGATATACTTTGAAATCTTTGAATGTTACATAAGCCAAGAATAACTTAATGGCTTCTAGTCTTCTCACAAGTACAAATGTGTCACTGTAATCTATTCTTTCCCTCTAAAAATATCCTTTACACACCAGTCTTTCTTTGATTCTGACCACTGTACCATCTTCATTCATCTTATTCCTGAATACCCACTTTGATCCAATCACATTTTTGTCACTAGGTCTAGGAACCAATTCCCATGTATCATTTTTTATTATTTGATATAATTCATCTTCCATTTCTTTCTTCTAGTCAGAATCCTTGCAGGAATCTTCAACACTTAAAGGTTCAATCTGTGAAAGTAAACATACCTCTTCATCCACTGTTAAACTTTTTTTTTTTGGATCTAATCAAAACACTACTGCTCTGATCTCCGATGATATCATCTTTTGAATGGTATCTAGATGTGAATTTTGGAACTTTTGGTGTGACATCCTCATCTGTAATATGTGATACTTCTATGCTTGATTCATGTTCATTACATGATACATCAATGCAATAAAACATTTCTTCAATAACAGTATCTTTACTTCTAGGCCTGGGTTTATCCTCAATCATAGGTGCATATTCATAGTACCTCTCTTTAACCATGAACTTATCATCAATCTTTACATGAGTACTTTCAATTATCTTCTTTAATCTAAAATTAAAACATCTGTATGCTTTGATTTTAGTAGAGTAACCAAGGAAAATACCTTCATCGCTTCTAGCATCAAACTTACCAACACCATCATCTCTCTTGATGTAGCACTTGCTGCCAAAGATTCTAAAGTATTTTACTGTAGGTACATTACCAAACCAAAGTTCATAACGTGTCTTATCTGCACCTAGCCTTAGTTGTGTTCTATTGATAGCATAGATTGCTATATTGACTACATCTCTCTAATAGGTGTGTACAACTTTTCCTTCAATCATCATAGTGCATGTTGTATCAAGTATGATCATGTTCCTTCTTTCGGCAATCCCATTCTATTGAGGGGTTCTAGGATCACTCAACTATCTTTTAATCCCATGTTCTTCGCAATACTCATAAAACTGGATAGAAGTGAATTCTCCTCCTCTATCTGATCTTAGACATTTTATTTTTATTCCAGATTAATTCTCAACCTTAGCTTTAAATATTTTCAATTTATCAAAGGCTTCAGACTTCTCTTTTAAGAATGAAACCCACGTCATCCTTGAAAAATCATCAACAAACAAAATGAAATACCTTTCCCCATAGTATAATCTAGTTTGAGTAGGACCACATAAATATGTATGCACTAGGTCTAATTTGTTTTTAGCTAAGTTCTACTTGCTTCTGAAAGAGCTACTTACATGCTTTCCCATAACACATTCCCTGCACACTGTGTCAATTGGTCTTGCAATACTTGGAAGGTCTCTAACTGCCTTGACATTTCTTATCTTTACTATATTGTCAAAATTGATATGACAGAGTCTCTTGTGCCATAACCAATTGTCATCCACTTTTGCAACAAAACAACTTACATCTGAATTGAGCTGAAAAACATTACCTTTTATTTTTGAGCCTGATGCAATCATGTCTCCTTCTTTTTTGTTAATAATGCATTTGTTGTCTTTGAATTCCAAATGATAACCTTTGTTAAGTAGTTGTCCAACGCTTAGTAAGTTCTGATGTAATCCATCAACAAACAGAACATCATTTGTCTTGTTCTTTCCATCCAGGGTGATAGATCCTTTGCCTATGATAGGTTTAGGAGTGTTATCTCCAAATGTAACCATACCACCTTTGTATTTGTCCAGATGAACAAATTTATCTTTATCACCTGTCATGTGGTGAGAGAATCAGATGTCAATGATCCAATCAGTTCTGATGTCTGCTTTGGAAACTAGGGCTAACTCTTGTGCTTCCTTTTCATCTTCAATGTCCATTTCCTCAAGCAATTTATCCATGTCTTTAAGGGCAATGAATCCAATTTCATCCTCTCCTGAATCTTCATCTGTTACACCTTCTTTAGCACGGTAGCATTCTGCTTTGTATTTAGGTTTGTAATCAGATATGAACTTCTTGACTCTTGTGGGAAACTTGGATGCAAAGTGACCAATCTTGTTGCATGAAAAACATTTGAATGAAAATTGTCCTTCATACTTTCCTTTACCTTTCTTTTCTCTTTTATCAATCATGGCAATAATTTTTTTCTAGTTCTTCATCAATTTCTTCTTTCTCATTAGAAATGTGTCAATTTTTCTTACCATGTATTGATGCTTTGAAGGTTGTTTCACTTTTGGGTTCAGTCTTCAATCTTGATATTTCAAATGCAGAGATTTTACTAATCAAAGTCTCTCTCTTGAATTCCTTTGAAAATTGCAAGGTTTCATCTAGAATATTGATCTTTCTCTCATAGTCTGTTGTCAATGTAGTCATCATCTTCTCCATTATGTCTTCTTCTAAAATTTCTCCACCATTCTTTTTGATTCCAGAAAATGCTTCATTTATCCATTAATCTTAGACTATGATGTTCTCTTTAGGTAACATCTCAAGATTGTTGTATTTATTTTTCCATGTCTTCCTGTGTGCATTCTTAGCTTGGATATCTCCTTTAAACATGTCTTCTAAATACTTCCATATTGTGTATGCCTTGTCTACTTTCTTGATCTCAGAGAATTCACTATCAGATAGTGCACTTATAAGGGCTTCTTTCAAAATTGCATTAGCTGTGAATGTATCCTTTTGTTTACTAGTAGCATAATCTTTTGCAAGGTATTTTAGAGAAGTAATAACAACTTCTTGTGTGGCTATCTCAAAGATATCAAAAACCAATACATTGTAGATGTGTTATCATTTTTTTCTTCTAATCCAGATAATTCTGTCCATCGAACTTAGGAATTTCTTTTGTTAAGTATTCCATCTGATCTACCTTAAGCTGTTAGGCTTTCTCTTCAAGGCACTTGGCTCTGATACCAATTGTTAGAATAGTCCCAAAGGATAACTGAGGGGGGGGGGGGGGAATCAGTTATCAGCTAATTTAATTCTTTTTNCAAAGGATAACTGAGGGGGGGGGGGGTGAATCAGTTATCAGCTAATTTAATTCTTTTTCCTTACTAATTCCAGAATACCATAAAGTAAATGCACATTCAGATAACACAATAGACAACACCATGATTTGGTTATGGCAAAACCAAATAGTAAAATTCACAGTGGGAACTAGCACCCACAATGAACTATACTTGTTTATAAAAATCCTTGTTAGAAGATTTTGCAACCCTGTTAGGAGTTATTCTTTACAATGCAATAAGTATAGTGACCTAGTTAAGGGTCTGACCCTGTTAGGAGTCTTTTACAAGTAACCCTGTTAAGGGTGAGGACTCACTGTCCAAAAGCTCATTGCTTCAATGGTAAAGGCTACAACCTTTTGCAGAACAAATATGCACTATATCTAATGATGAAATATAGACTAGACCTGTTGTCTTGATGAGTTCCAATGTAATGTAATCTTCCACTACTTCTTCACATAGATCCTTGATGAATGAAACTCAACTGATATTTTACTCTGTACTTTTTCTGTCTCTTTTCTTATCATTCACACTTAGCATTCACAAATGAACTACTATAAGTACCTTCCTCAAAGTATAAGGTCATGAAAACTGTGGGAAACACTTCACTAACTTCCTTGTCAGCTTACCTAAGCACACAATTAGAATTAAGATCGTGCAACATGAACTGAATAGATGCGATGATTCACTGAGTCGGCTCCACCAAATTATCTCAAACAACACGATCCTGATGAAACATGAAAGGCACTCTTAATCAAACATGGTTAACTCATAACTAATCATGAATATACACACATGTATCCTAAAGATAGGTGCAACTCTAGAAACACGATAAATACGTCAGCTATGAACAGATACTCTCCAGAAACTGTAACTACCAATACAAATTAACACAACTTAACTGAAACATCAAATCTGATCCTGCATGTATGAACAAAGCATCAACAACATGTCTACAACATGAACAACATGTCTACAACATGAATATAACCACATAAGGGTTAATATCACTTTTCTGATAAGTACATAGAGAACACTATTGTATATTATATGTTGTAATCAATGACAAACATACAATCAACTAGCTGCCAGAAGTAAATCTCCAACAATCTCCCCCTTTGACATTGATGGCAACATATGATATTAAAAACATCTTCATCACATGGTGTCCTCTTTCTTTTTACAATATTCTCAATATCCTCATCAAAGATTTGTCTATACTGTTGCAGCTCGTCTATTTGTGTTTTTAGGTTACATGATTATATACTCCCCTAGAGTATATCACCCCCCTTACTACATACTCCCCCTTTGACATCAATGGAAAAGGATACCATAAACAACTAGGCATAGGTACTACTCCAGAGATAGAGTATTCAACCATTCATTAGTCTCCATCAACTGATGTAATTGCTGCTTTATCTAATCAGACTCAGGAAAGGGAATTACTCGCAACTTCTCTCTGAGATACTCAAAAGTATCTTTTGATAAAGGCTTTGTGAGAATATCTGCCAACTATTCTTTAGTGCTCACATAGTCCAATTTCACTTCTTTGTCTTCAACTTTTTCTCTAAGAAAATGGTATTTGATCTCAATGTATTTTGTCTTTGCGTGCATCACAGGGTTCTTAGACATGTTGATAGTCCTGGTGTTATCACAATGAATAACAATAGGATAATCAACCTGAATACCAAAATATTTAACCATCTACTTGATCCAAACCATTGTTGAACAATTCAATGCTACTACAACATATTCAGCTTCTATTGTTGACTAAGAGATACAATTTTTCTTCTTTCTTATCCAAGAAACCAGCCTATCTCCAAGAAATAATGCTTCTCCTGAAGTACTATTTCTTTCATCAATACAACCTGCCCAATCTGCATCTGTATATACATGGAGTTGTATTTTTTCTGATTTAGGATACCATAAACCATAGTCTATAGTTCCCTTTAGATATCTGAATATTCTCTTTATTGCCATTAGGTGATTCTGCTTGGGTTTAGCTGCAAATCTACAAACAATGTCAATTGCATTAGATATGTCTGGTCTAGATTGAGTAAGATATATAATGTTTCCAATAATTGACTTGTACAATGTCTTGTCAATTGCTATGGAATCATCCTCTTTAGAGAGCTTGCTTCCTATTATCATAGGAGTGCATACTAACTTACAGTCTTCAATATTTCCTTCACATATTTGGACTGATTTATTAATATTCCTTTATCTCTCTGCTTTACATTCAATCCCAAAAAATATTTTATAGGACCAATCATGCTCATTTTGAATTCATTCTACATTTATTTTGCAAATTTTGAACTAAGCTTGTCATTACCTCCAAAGATAATGTCATCAAAAAATATGGCAACAAGTAATAATCCATCAAGTGTCTCTCTTATGAATAAGTTGCAATCTGCTGCTCCTTTTTTGAATCCAATCTTGGTAAGATAACCATCTAGTCTCTCATACCAAGCTCTTGGGGCCTATTTAAGTCCATAGATTTCTTTCTTCAATCTGCATACCATGTCTGGTTTATCTGAGAGAGTAAATCCTTCAGGCTATTCTATGTAGACTTCTTCCTTCAAGTCACCATTCAGAAAGGCTGATTTGACATCCATTTGATATACTTTGAAACCTTTGAATGTTGCATAAGCCAAGAATAAATTAATGGCTTCTAGTCTACTCATAGGGGAAAATGTGTCAGTGTAATCTATTCCTTCCCTCTGTGCATATCCTTTACACACTAGTCTTTCTTTGTTTCTGACCACTGTACCATCTTCATTCATCTTATTCCTAAATAGCAACTTTGTTCCAATCACATTTTTTTCACTAGGTATAGGAACCAATTCCCATGTATCATTTTTTATTATTTGATCCAATTATTCTATTTCTTTTTTCCATTCAGAATCCTTGCAGGCATCTTCAACACTTAAAGGTTCAATATGTGAAAGTAAACATACCTCTTCATCTATTGTTAAACTTTTTTCTTTAGATCTAGTCAAAACACTACTGCTTTGATCTCCAATGATATTATCTTTTGAATGGCATCTAGATGTGAATTTTGGAACTTTTGGTGTGACATCCTCATCTGTAATCTATGATACTTCTATGCTTTATTCAGGTTCATTACATGATACATTAATGCAATCAAATATTTCTTCAATAATAGTATCTTTACTTCTAGGCCTAGGTTCATCCTCAATCATAGGTGCATATTCATATTACCTCTCTTGAACCATGAACTTCTCATCAATCTTTATATGAGTACTTTCAATTATCTTCTTTAATCTCAAATTAAAACATCTGTATGCTTTGCTTTAGTAAAGTAACCAAGGAAAATACCTTCATCGCTTCTAGTATCAAACTTACCAACACTATCATCTCTCTTGATGTGGCACTTGCTGCCAAAGATTCTAAAGTATTTTACTGCAAGTACCTTACCAAACCAAATTTCATAAGGTGTCTTATCTGTGCTTGGCCTTAGTTGTGTTTTGTTGATAGTATAGACTGCTATATTGACTGCATCTCTCCAATTGGTGTGTGGAACTTTTCCTTCAATCATCATAGTGCGTGTTGTATCAAGTATGATCTTATTACTTCTTTCTGCAATCCCATTCTATTTAGGGGTTCTAGGAGCACTCAACTATCTTTTGATCCCATGTTCTTTGCAGTACTCATAAAACTGGTCAGAAGTGATTTCTCCTCCTCTATCTAATCTTAGACATTTTAGTTTTATTCTAGATTCATTCTCAATGTTAGCTTTGAATATTTTGAATTTCTCAAAGGCTTCAAACTTCTCTTTTAAGAACGCAACCCACATCATCCTTGAAAAATCATCAACAAATAAAATGAAATACCTTTCTCAGTAGTATGATCTAGTTTGAGTAGGACCACATAAATTTGTATGCACTAGGTCTAATTTGTTTTCAGCTGAGTTCTGCTTGCTTCTGAAAGAGCTCCTTACATGCTTTCCCATAACACATTTCCTACACATTGTGTCAACTGGTCTTGTAATACTTGGAAGGTCTCTAACTACCTTGACATTTCTTATCTTTACTATATTGTCAAAATTTATATAACAGATTCTCTTGTGCCATAACCAATTGTCATCCACTTTTGCAACAAAACAACTTACATCTAAATTGAACTGAATAACATTACCTTTTATTTTTGAGCCTAATGCAATCATGTCTCCTTCTTTGTTGCTAATAATCCATTTGTTTTCTTTGAATTCCAATTGGTAAGCTTTGTCAAGTAGTTTTCCAATGCTTACTAAGTTGTGATGTAATCCATCAACATACAGAACATCATATGTCTTTTTCTTTCCATCTAGGGTGATAGATCCTATGCCTATGATAGGTTTAGGAGTTTTATCTTCAAATATAACCATACCACCTTTGTATTTTTCTAGATGAACAAATCTATCTTTATCACTTGTCATATGGTGACAGCATCCGCTATCAATGATCCAATCAGTTCTGATGTCAACTTTGGAAATTAGAGCTAACTCCTATGCTTCCTTTTCATCTTCAATGTCCATTTCCTCAAATAATTTTTCCATGTCTTTAAGGGCAATGAATCCAATTTCATCCTCTCTTGGAGCTTCATCTATTACACCTTCTTTAGCATGGTAGCATTCCTTTTTGTATTTAGGTTTGTAATTAGATCTGAACTTCTTGACTCTTGTGGGACACTTGGATGCAAAGTGACCAATCTTGTTGCATGAAAAACATTTGAATGGAAGTTGTCCTTCATACTTTCCTTTTCCTTTCTTTTCTCTTTTAGCAATCATGGAAATAATTTCTTCTAGTTCTTCATCAACTTCTTCATTCTCATTAGAAATGTGTAAATGTTTCTTACCATGTATTGATTCTTTGAAGGTTGTTTCACTTTTGGGTTCAGTCTTCAATCTTGATATTTCAGATGCAGAGATTTTACTGATCAAAGTCTCTCTCTTGAAGTCATTTGAAAATTGCATGGTTTCATCTAGAATATTGATCTTTCTCTCATAGTCTTCTATTAATGTAGTCATCATCTTGTCCATTATGTCTTCTTCTGAAATTTCTCCACCATTGTTTCTGATTCCAGAAACTGCTTGATTTATCCTCTAATTGTAGGCTCTGATGTTCTCTTTAGGTAACATCTCAAGATTGTTGTATTTCTTTTTCCATGTCTTCCTGCATGCATTCTTAGCTTGGATATCTCCTTCAAACATGTCTTCTAAATACTTCCATATTGTGTATGCCTTATCTACTTTCTTGATCTCAGAGAATTCACTATCAGATAGTGTACTTATAAGGGCTTCTTTGGCAATTGCATTAGCTATGAATGTATCCTTTTGTTTACTAGTAGCATTATATTTTGCAAGGTCTTTTAGAGAGGGAATAACAACTTCTTGTGTGGCTATCTCAAAGAAATAAAAAACCAACACACTATAGATGTGTTATCATTTTGTTCTTCCAATCTAGATAATTCTCTCCATCAAACTTAGGACTTTCTTTTCTAAAGTATGCCATCTAATCTACCTTAAGTTGTTAGGCTTTCTCTTCAAGGCACTTGGCTCTGATACCAATTGTTAGAATAGTCCCAAAGGATAACTGAGAGGGGGGGTGAATCAGTTATCAACTATTTTAATTCTTTTTCCTTATTAATTCTATAATACCATAAAGTAAATGCACATTCAGATAACACAAAAGATAATACGACAATTTGGTTACGGGGAAACCAAATAGTAAAAACCTCGGTGGGAATTAGCACCCACAATTAACTATACTTGTTTATAATAATCCCTATTAGAAGATTTTTCAACCCTATTAGGAGTTGTTCTTTACAATGTAATAAGTATAGTGATCTGGTTAAGGGTCTGACCCTTTTAGGAGTCTTTTACAAGTAACCCTATTAAGGGTGAGGACTCACTGTCCAAAAGCTCACTGCTTCAATGGTGAAGGCTACAACCTTTTGTAGAATAGATATGCACTATATCTGATGATGAACTTTAGAGTAGACATGTTGTCTTGATCAGCTCCAATGTAATATAATCTTCCACTTCTTCTTCACATAGATCCTTGATGAATGAAACTCAACTGATATTCTGCTCTATACTTTTTTTGTCTCTTTTCTTATCATTCACACTTAGCATTCACAAATGAACTACTATAAGTATCTTCCCCAAAGTATAAGGTCATGATGACTATGGGAAACACTTCACCAACTTTATTTTCTACTTAACTAAGCACGCAATCAGAATTAAGATTGCGCAACACGAACTGAATAGACATGACACTTCAGTGAGTCGGCTCCACCAAATTATCTCAAACAACACAATCCTAATTAAACATGATAGGCATTCTTAAACAAACATTGTTAACTCATAAATAATCATGAATATACACACACGTATCCTAAAGATAGGTACAACTCAAGAAACATGGTAAATATGACGATTCTGAACAGATACTCTCCAGAAACTATAACTGCTAATACAGATTAACACAACTTAACTAAAACATCAAATCTAATCCTGCGTGTATGAACAAAGCATCAACAACATGTCTACAACATGAATATAACTATACAAGGGTTAATATCACTTTTTTGATAAGTACATAAAGAATATTGCTATATATTATATGTTGTCATCAATGACAAACATACAATCAACTAGTTTCCAAATGTAAATCTCCAACACCTTAATTGTCTCATAATTATATTCTAGCCAACTGTACAAATCATCTTTAAATCAATCACTTAACTCTAGTCAAATAAAACAAAGAAAACAAATAGTTAAGTCTATCTTTAGCTCTTGCCAGTTAGATATTTTCTCATTTTTTGAATTCTATCTTCCGTCGGTCACCTCTGTAGTTAGTTGTCGGTGACAACTAATAGTTCTGTCGGTGTGACTCTAGTTAGCTTCATGATCTCCATCCATTGGGAATCATTAGAAATTTACTCATCGGGCAACCTTCTGACTTTTCTCTTCGAGCATCACTGTGGCTTTGCTTTGTCGGGCAACACTATACTTTAGCTTGTCAGGTATCACTGTGATTGTTTTTCTTTGCTCTGATCATCGGTGTGCACTCTGTCAGTGTTGTTTGTAACATAGTGAATACATGAATTTTATGTATTGCTGAAAGCATAGCCTTTTTTCCATTGATTCTCTGAAGTCTTTGGCATTACGTACATGACCGTACAGATGATATCAAGTTGACATCAATGACAATACAAACCATTAATTGATTTAATGCCTTGCATTATCTTCAACTTAACATTATCTAATATTCAATCAGTTACATGTCATCAATCTCTCCCTTTGGCATTTACTATGTTATCACACTATACTATTTCTAATACAACAGTTGAGATTCATCAAACTACCAATTATTTTGTTCTGATAACCAATAAATGTTTGACCATCGGTAAGCTCTGTTTAAGCCTAGATTTGATTCTTGTAGTTCTCTTTATTCTGATGTGTTGTGTCCTCTCCTTGTGTCAATTTCTCTCCCTTGACTGTTCTTTTCTTTAATTGATGTCTTTTTCTCTTGTCAGCAACTCTCAATTTGTATAATCTTTCCATACAATTTGCTCTCCCTAAGAATATGATCTCTCCCTGTTGGAGTAATGTGATAATGGATAATCTTTTTCCCTTTTCTGAAGAATGTGATAATATGGATAATTTCTCTCCCTTTGACAAAAATCTCACAAATATCTGACATTCATGTCAAACAATCTTTTCTCTCTATCCATAATATATTCCTTAAATTTCCCCTATCCATCAGCAATACAACAATATGCTCTGGTGCTTGGTTTTGATATATACCTGTCTGTATATAGATGTAGCTTTGAAGTTCATCTCTTTGCTTGCATCAACATTAGTGATATTCTGATAATATTTAAGCTGATGCAGCCTTCAGTCTTTTGACTGACTGGTAGACAAGGGTTTGACCCCTAGTCTCTTTTTCAAGTACTCAAATGTATCCTTGGGCAGTGGCTTGGTGAAGCTATCGGCCAATTGTTCTTTTGATTTCACATACTCAAGTATCACCTCCTTTTCTTAAAAATTTTCTCTTAAATAATGATACTTGATTGCAATGTGTTTAGTCTTGGCATGCATGACTGGATTCTTAGAAATGTTTATTGCACTAGTGTTATCACAATAGATAATCATTGGTTCTAAGATCTTCATATGCATACCTTCCAACAACTATTTGATCCATGCAATATTTGAGAAATTTGCAGCAGCAACAACATACTCTACTTCTACAGTAGACTGAGAGATGCATCCTTGCTTCTTGATAATCCATGTGACAAGTCTGTCACCCATAGAGAATGTTCCTCTAGTTGTTCTCTTTTGGTCGTCAAGATTTCCAGCCCAATCAGTGTCGATAAACACCTTAAGTTCAAATTTTCCTTCTATTTTATACCATAAGCCATATTCCTCGGTATTCTTCAGATATCTTAAAATCCTTTTCATAGCATTCATATGTGATTCCCTGTGGTTAGTGGAAAATCTAGCAACAATTCCTACTACATGTGCAATATCTAGTCTAATGTGTACAACATACATGAGTTTTCCAATCATTGATTTGTACAAATTTTGATTTACCTCTATTATCTTGTCCTCCTTTGTTAACTTACATCCAATAGCCATCGGTGTTCCAACTAGTTTGGAATCTTCCATCTTGAATGTTTTCAGGACCTCTTTAATGTATTTGGACTGTGTAATGAAAATACCTTCACTTTGTTGAATGATCTGTAGACCAAGAAATAACTTGATCTCTCCAAACATAGACATCTCAAACTCTTTTCTCATCTCATTTTGAAAATGATTTGCATAGCATATCATTTCCTCCAAATATGATGTCATCAACAAATATTTCAGCAATCAAAGTGTTAGCATCAGTATCTTCCTTTAAATAAAGATTACTGTTTTCACTAGTTCTTACAAATCCAATACTTATTAGATAGGAATGAAGTTGTTCATACCACGCTCTAGGAGCTTGTTTCAATCCATACAAGGCTTTGTGAAGTCTACATACCATGTTTCTCTTGTCTAGATCAACAAACCCTTCTGGTTGCTCAATGTATACCTCTTCTTCAAGTATTCCATTTAGGAATGTTGCCTTGACATCCATTTGATACACCTTGAATCCTTCGAATGTAGCATAAGAAAGTAGTATTCTTACTCCTTCTAGCCTAGCAATGGGTGCAAAGGTCTCTCCATAGTCTATACCTTCCTCTTGTGCATACCCCTTGCATACTAGTCTTGCTTTGTTTCTTGTGACTTCTCCATTCTCCTTTAGCTTGTTCCTAAATAACCATTTACTACCGATGACATTCTTGTCATTTGGTCTTGGCACAAGTGACCATGTCTTGTTCTTCTCAATGTGCTCAATCTCATCATTCATAGCACTTATCCATTCTTCATTTTCAAGTACAGTATTGACATATTTTGGCTCAAACTCATAAATTAAACAAATTGAGTTTAACGACTTACTTCTTGTTCTTGTACCAGCTTTCTTATCTCCTATGATCTAGATCTCTGGATGGTTCCTTCTTATATATCTTTTAAGTACAAGTACAACTCTTTGTGTATTAGCTTGATCATCATTTTGATCCTCATTATGTTCTTCATCACCTTGCACATTATTTTGATCACCATCCTAACCGTCGGTAATAGCAGCCTGACCGTCGGTTGCAACATTCTGTTGTTTTGGATTTAAGCAATGTTTCTCGGGCAGAGTGTTGAGTTCTCCACAGTATACAAACTTGTTGTAGTCCTCTAGTTCTTTTATGCTTTCCAACTCATTCTTTTCTAGAAATTCATCTATCTTTACATTTACACTTTCAACAATTTTTTTAGAAGCCTTGATAAGACATTTATAAGGTTTTCTCTTGGTGGAATACCCTAGAAATATACCTTCATCACTCTTGGTGTCAATCTTTCCATTTCTATCATCTTTTAAGACATAACATTGACTACCAAATGTTTTGAACTAACTTACATTGGGTGTTTTACTATACCCTAGCTCATAAGGTGTCCTCTTTGTGTCCTTCAATTGTACTCTATCCAATGTGTAGACAATAGTACTGACAACTTCCCTCTAGAAGATTTCGGTGATGCCTTTCTTTATCATCAGTGTTTTAGCACAATCAACTATTTTTCCATTCCTTCTCTCAGCAATTCCATTTTGTTGTGGTGCTCTTGGTGCAGAAACTTATCTATTTATACCATGCTTATTACAAAAATTAGTGAATTCATCTGATATAAATTCTCCTCCACTACCTGATCTCAAGAATTTTAGATCCTTATCACTTTGTTTTTCTACCATAGCCTTATACCATTTAAACATCTTGAATGCTTCAGATTTATCTTTTAGAAACATAACTGACATCATTCTAGAGTAATCATCAACAAAGAGAATAAAATACCTATCTCCATAATAA
>MU224725.1:71358-82311 GCA_018584345.1 Thuja plicata | reverse complement strand
TGCAATTCATGTTGGTTATTTGAACATTGTAATAAGCTTTATTGTTCTAAGTAGATTTATTATCATTTTAGATTCTAGTTAAATGATATAACAAATAGGTTGACACTATGTATTAATTTGTAGTATGTCATTATTTAGAAAGAAAAAAAATTATTGCAAATTAGATATGTTTAGAGTAGTAAAAATAGTTTGTTTAATGTCCAATCTAGTGTCATGAATTTTGGGCATTACATACAACTCTCCCATTTATTTTTCAAAAGTTATAATACTTCATACGGTAGAAGTTTTTCAACACTCATGTGTTATGACATTTAATGAACATGTACATATCATAAGTATAGATTTTACAAATTTTTTTCTCTGCTATAAACAATTCATTATATTTAAATTATTGCTTATGATAGCTATAGGAACATTTCAAGGATTTTGTAAATAAATGGGTTTTCAAACCCCATTACAATTATTGTAGATGATGTAACACAATCAGGTAAAGAAAATCTATGTTTTGTTCTTTTAAATTTCCTTTTTGATTTATATTTTTTTAATTAATGAAATACTTGTAATTCACTAATAGAAAGGGGTATAATGCATTCAAGCAAAAGGCTTTGGAGGCTGCTAAGTCTTTTGTACTAGAAAACACCTTTTTCTTGGTAATTTAAAGCCATCAATGGAAACTTACAATCCTAAACAATTAGTATACCATTGATGGCTTTATAATTATTAAGTGAAAGGGATTTCTCTGATCCGGAACCCCCTTTGGTGAACATTCTTCAAGTATGACTTCGAGCATTGGATGCCCAAAGACAGGAAGAGAGAAATACAAACAGACATTGGTTGTATTTGAAGCTAGCTAATTTGACTAAATTAAGCTTATATTTTTTTAATTTGTTTGTTGATATTGGGTTGTAACCATAATAAAATAGATTCATTTATCATGTAAAACCATCTCTATCTGGCAAAACCTGTTATCCATGCATATTCTATGCAGCTGCACATGCATTCACGATTCAGAGTGGTAAAATCTTATTTTGGATGCGAGGGAGAGAAGCCTAACACATAAAGAACATGCACATAAACATGATAGCTGGGAAACATAAATGAAGATATCACAACAGCTGATAAACATAAATGTAGATATCATGGTCACAATTGTTTGGAGACACAACATAATTCAGTGGTATCCATAGACAATGCAACGCAACCACTACTCCTCCAATTCTAAGTTGGCACTGCACGATCCAAAAACCATAGATAAGGAATAAATTTAGAGAGCGAAGGAGGGCCATAATGCCTGAAATAATATAGGGAGATCCATATATTATTTCGGTCGTTATGGCTCTCCTCCTCCGCTCTATAAATTTATTCCTTATCTATGGTTTTTGGATCATGCAGTGCTAACTTAAAACTGGAGGAGTAGTGGTTGCGTTGCATTGTCTGGGTATACCACTGAATTATGTTCTGTCTCCAAACAATTGTGACCATGATGCCTACATTTATGTTTCTCATCTGTTGTGTCCTAGGATCCCTAAGAATACATCTTAGAAATCTTAAAGTGTCGTAAAGGGTCATAAGAAGCTCCTAGGAGGGGCCAGATGAGCTTCCACCTTCACATGGTTGGCCCTATTAAGTAGAGAATGTTAAACTATTCTCGAAACAAAGAGAATCTCGAGAACCAACATTCAAATTTAAAGATTTACATGCTAGGGTGAAATAAATTTTTATTTTTTAAGAAATCATATTGTTGGTTTTTTGACCTTTGTCACATTTACGATCAATGAGAAACTTATACAAATGACAAATAAATTGATGGATTGTCGGCTCTCCTTCGATGAACTTGCGTCGGCATAACGTCGTACAAGTGACTCATTGCGAAAAGGGTCTTATGGTGAAAGGCACATGCACACATCTCCCCACACCCTTTTTTTGACCTTTATGTCGTTGGTGTTATGATGACTCAGCCAGTCTCAGAACATTTTGACAAAAAAACTTCCATGACGACTTTGGTTGATTTAGCTACCTTGGACACTCAAAAAATTTACCTATGCTCGTCAAAAATTGAGCAAAACTTTATAAGTGTGTAACTCCCATCTTCTCTGAATGCCACATTCACATTAAGTTTGTGCCAAATGTTATATTCCTCTTAAGGAGGAATATCTAATTTCCTTATAAAAAGAATTACAAAAATGTGACATGTCCTCCTACTTGGACTAGAGGACAAATACAATATAAGGTACCTTGGTTTATCCTTTAGTTACATATTTCACCAAGGAAAGATTATTTTCTAACAGATAGTGAAAACTTAGCTCAAATAGAGAGAATAGAAAGGGAATCCTAGCTATGAAAATACATCGAATTTCTAACAAGAACATAGAGAAATGATGAAAAGGAAAAATGACCATACGTATTTTTTAAGATGCAAAATTCGCTTGCACATAGACTCGATTTAACCACAAAAAAATGTTGACATCTTTTCCTGAGGGTTTTGAAAGAAATGAAGAGGTGAGGGTGATTAAATAAGAACTCAAAATAAAATTAAAAAGACATAGCCAAGGGATTATAAATTGTTTTAAAACTCATTGGTTTCCTAATTATTAGGTGCACTTAAAATTATGGTCAAGAATTTTAATCTTGACTATAAGTTATTTTAAAATGCCTTTATAGGTGTAGGTCGAGGCTTTAGGCCTGAACTACATATGAAGTTTGATACTTTAACTCTGACTTGCAATACAGAGTGTAAATGACCTGCAATGTAGAATAAAAGCTCTGATTTTGCAAGGAACTTGTACAAAACCAACTTTAAAATGATGAAAATAAGACCAAATATTTTCACCTATCAACGAGATTGGAAGTGACGATGCAAATATTCAAAGATATTTGATGCATACCTCAAAAAATACACCTCAGAGTATGTAGGCTACAATTTTGGATAAAAATTTGTAGGGGTTGTCCTATGATTTTGCCAAGCTGAAATTAGATACAACAAATGGTGGTCCCTGTAAGCTTAAAATATATGTTGGATTGAGACTAGGACCATGTCACTACTTATGACCAATCATATAGTAGTTGTCTTATATACCATTTCTAAATTGGAATTTTCATAATGATTCAGTTTATCTTGGTGTTGGGGGACCACGATCAAGTAATAGTGAATAATTTGCATGCATGAAAATCAATTGTTAGTTGATGGGTAAAAAAGTAGGTCAATTGTTCTCGAAAGGAAAATTTGTTTACTTGAGTGTGTATGCATAATTCATTTGCATCTTTACATTCTATACATAATATTAAAGTGTGTCTTGGTTAATTCTCTAGATTGGTGATGAGACATGAGGTATGTTTCTTTGTTTTTATTTAACTATTTAAGTTTTATTATCCAAATTATCAACATCACCATTAAATATAATTTTAAACTAGAAAACATATTTTATATTTAAAGAGTTAATAAATTTAATATACATTTTGATACTTTCTTAATATATAAATATGTATTTGGAATCTTGTAAATTAAGTAAAAATTATATTTAACTATATTATATATAAATATATAATATAATAGATTATATTTGTCTTTGATTTCATTAAGTAACCTACAAAGGGGATGATGCTTACACAACCACAACCCAAAGGAACCAAGAGATCAATAGTACATCATCATGGGTTCTGGAAATTATAAGAAAGGATCAAAGATGATACCTAACCAACAAAAATAATAGTTCTCCTTAAAGGAGTTTTTTAGAGATTGAGGAGCCACAACTGTCCACTTACAACATATACGCAAAAAAAGCCCAATAAGAGAATATTATCCACAACCCATTGAGTGAGGAAAACTTGCAAGGGGATTTTGAGAGGCTCCCCAAGCACTAGTACATTTGAGGTCAAATTCTGATGGCCATTTGTCGGATTTACAACGCTCATTTGTCGGTATTTTGACACGAGTCCATCGCCATTTTTGTGTAGGAAATTGTGACAAAAGACACATCTGTCAGTTTACCAACACCACATCACGTCAAAAACTTGCACATGACAACAACTTCGTTATGGCATTTTCTGTGGTTCATCCATCTGAATTTTGACAACACGACCTATCGAAAATATACCATCTCTGTCAGAAATAACTATCAAAAACATATACTTTCTGACATTATAACTATTGGCATACCGACAGTTTCCAGCAACTTCTAACAGATATACCTGTCAGATATATAGCATTACTGTCGAAGTTTCTATCAAAAAATTTCTATTTGTGACACTTTAATTGTCGAAAGAGCGAAAGTCATGTAGCACTTCTTCGACAGGTTTCCCTATCGAACGTATAGCATTACTGTCAGAAGAATTGTCATAAATCTTGATTCTCTAACATTTTATCTATCGAAGGCATACCTCTGCTGTCAGAAATTTATTATGAAATGTCAAAAAACTGATAGATATGCACATTAAAGATAAAACAACTCAAGAGACCATCATGTTGGTACTCCTTAATTTGGAACAAATTTGGAGTGACCATGTTAAATTTTCAGACAAGCAAAAGTAAATACCCTTGAAAAATTGTATAAGGCTTAGTTCGAGTGATTAAAAAGGGTGCCCGGATGATTTTCATGAGATACAAATTTGGAAGAGGCTTTAATGCCTTTCATTTGACATATGCAGTGGGTCCCAGCTCCTGATTTCCAGTTCTGACATGTTTATGGAGTAGTCATTTTGAGGGGGTCTCCTAATTCTGCATGTTGCTTAATTGTCAATTTGTTGTCCGGAGCCTACTTTGCCTCTCAGTATCTTACACCCTGTTGAATTTCATAAGCCATCACTTTGGGAATGTTTAGCATGCATATCAAAGAACTTATGTTTTAGATCTCAGGTCATTCCGAATCCGTTTGATAAGTTTTCATACTTCCCAAAGTTGGTTGTTCATAAACTGTCTGCATTTTTGTCCTGCCTAGAAATCTGAATAGCCCAGTTTGACATGTTACAACTTTTGACCAATTCACCCAATTGAGAAAATTCCTTTTGTACTCTTTTCCAGTGGTCACACGCTCTATAATTTCCAGTCTGCAGATCTTTAAGAAATCAGATGACAAGTTTTCAAGAACCATTCTGATAGTGATTAATTCTGATTTCCTGTGTATTCAAGTACAGAATTGCTAAGTGACCCACTTTGAGGTCTTCAAAATCTATACGTGGGTGAAAATTTTGGATAATTGACTTGTTCCTCGTATTGAAAACATAGGAGTGTACCCACCTAAAGATTTATAGACTCCTACCAATCCATTTGTCCACTTTGCCAGAGCCTTTCCGTTTCCAATTTATTAAAGTTTCACTGAACTACTGAATTCAGAATTAAGTGGCATACTTTGTCCTTTCCCCATTTGCACCCAGTTCAAGGTCAGACATAATTGAATATGGATTTTCATTATAGACCTAGGAATGAACTCATATGCAGATTCCCAAACTTTGATCAATCCAGTTGATCACTTTTTTTCGTTGATTCCAGATTCAAGTTTCTACTTTCTCACTGTGTTAAAATTCAGAAATTGGGTTAAGGTGCTATCATTGCGGATCGGTATCAGTTCAGAAGTTTCTTTTCAGAGGAAGACAACTGAGGGATCATGTTCTACATATCACATTCAATCAATCTCCAGAGGTTGGGTTTCTGGAAGATCTTTTTGATGACCCTATGAGTTCAGTTTCAAAGGCAGTTTGTTTAGTTTGCAGTGCGGAAAAGAGTTAAGTTTACGAAATGCCCTACTTTGCCAGTGAATAACTTTTGGCCGGTTGATTCTTTTGATGAATTTCTTTTTGCATTGTCTTGCAAAGGTGACATACTACTTCTAGTTTGGATTTGAGCCCCCTATTAATCCATTTGTCAGCCTTTTAAAATCAATTACGGCGATTAAAAATCATTTTTTGACATTATGTTTGCAGGAATAGAATAAAAATGGCAAATTCAAACGTTAATATCTTTCGACTTAGGTATAGTCATGAGATGCCATTTTGGGGAATGATAGTTTATAGATCAGAGAATGTGCCTGTCAGAGGGCAAGGTCTGATCAAATCATTATGTCAGTTTTCAAAGACAATTTTCAAGGCCATTTGATATTTACAAGATCAATTTGCAAAAGCGTAAAGTTTAGTTTTGGGTGATTACCTATTAACTAATTTAAGATCGAATGTGCACTAAAGACTACATTGTTGCAATCTGAAGGTGAGGGTTAAATTCTGAATGAAGATTTGTAGGATTTCATCTCAACAACTCGTCATAATTTACCAAAGTCAAGTGATCATTTTGTGCATTTTGAGAGGGTTATTATCTTAAAGTCACTTGCAGTTTTAAATGGCACAAAGCATAAAAGGATTCAGCATTATGTCTTATGAAGGGTTATATACATTTTTAAAACATTTCGTACACATTGGCATGAGTAATCTCAATTTGGAAAGTTATGCTACACTTGCTAATGGGAATGCTTTTCATGTTTTGATTAATAATATTTGCATTTGCAAATTTGAAACAGATAGCGTATAGATATTAATTGAATCCACAGCCAACAGATATAAACTCACGCCAGTTTAGATGGCAAGTGGAGGTTCTAATGAGTTTAAAATTCTCAAGCATTGCAGACGGCAGGTGTAAAGCCAATTTCCACAACCTTCTCCAGCGGCTTCCCTTCTAGTGCAAAATGTAGCAGCACCACAGACAAAGGTGTGAGTAGTTTCACAGAGTGCTTCAAGGGATTTGATGGAGAGGCTTTCACAACTTCCAAGCTAATGCAATATGTATGTGTAAAGCCATGTCCTCAGCCTATTGGCACATGGTAAAGGAAGACATTTCAAGTGCTAGGCAGGTAAACAATCTACGCTGCCAAAGGAGTTGGGAGGACAACAATCCCAGCAGTAAGAGGAAAATGCATAGCAGCAGTGGGAAAGGTGTAAATTGTTTGACCAAAATGTCAAATGTATAGTGTATTACAAGGGGCAGCATGCGATGGCATTGCAGGAAGACTTTCTAAGTGTTTTTTTTGTTTTGTTTTGATTTTCTGCATAATGAAACCACAGTTTGAGGGAAGCTGCACAGATAATGAAACAAAGAAGGTAAGTTTTCCAGTGCTATTTTAAGGGAGAGTATGGATGCAATTTGTAGGTGTGATGCCAATTTCCCAGTTTGAAAGAGGCTGCGTAGAAAGGGGAGTGTGATTGCAAAGTTTTTAAACATTAAAAATGATCAGTTTCATTACATTGCAGTCTGCGCAAGTAGTTAAGGAGGGAATTACAGATTTGGGAATGTTAATGACTAGCATTGGCATTGTAAACAATTACCTACAGGCTGCTATAGAAAATGGAGAAGTTTAAACTTCTAAAAACAAGTGTTGAAGAAAATATGCCAGACAGCAATATTGTGGAGATGTTTAAAGTTTTTGAAAGTTATGATGAGAAATCTACAAATGTTAATCCATGGGAAGTGGCACCCAGGACATAAAAACAAGACTATGCTTTACATTTGCAAAGATTCAGTGCCATTAAAGAGCAGTTTTGATGCAAAGCCCAGGCAAATGTAAAAAATAATGTATTTTCATTATCCCATATTCACTGTGCAAATGACTTTTTTGATCTTTATATACAAAAACGCAAACATCCAAGGTAAATGAGAAGCCCAGAGGCTCTTGGCAGGCCTTTAAGGGTTTGGGGTCGACTTGCAGGAGCTATAAACAGTGTTTTAGTGCAAAATCTGAAAATGCTTATAAAACATGAAATGATTTAATCCCACATACATGCCTCAAGAGCAAAATGAAATCCATATAAGCTAAAACACATACATACAAGTTTGAAGTTGAAAGAGAAGGCCATCTGCACCCGCGCCCTCATCTGACCGCCTTAGTTTTCGTACCCAAAAAATGCAGGTAAGGAAATTTTGACAAAAATGAACAGTACTCATAGTCGCGATGTCACTGGATGTGCATGGTTGCCCAGTCGCCGAATGCCCCAGTCGCCCAGTCGGGAGTAAAACTAAAGGTAACTACCGGAGCTCAGAGATTTGGTGACTAACCCCTAGCGATTAGTCATGCAGTCGCCTAAAATCAAAGTTAACCACCAAGATTCGGCGACTAACCACTAGCGATTAGTCGCGAGGTAGCCAGAGGAGGAAGATGACTATCACGATAAGAAGATAGCCGTTGGTCGCCAGGTCGCCAGATGGAGTTAGCCGCCGGGTGTTGGTTGCCAGGTCACCCAGGAATGAAGGAAGAGGTTAAAAAGTGCTCGCGACTTGGATTTCCAGCTTGTCGCATGGTCGTCGGATGGGACTGAGGTTAAAAAATAGTTAAGACCAGTTTATAACAATGAATGAGAGCATGCCACGTGTCATTTTCTGGTGATTTCTGGGCAGTATATGCATAAATCTGAGTTTTTCACAGAGTTTAAAATGTGCACAGGTTGATTTTCAAAGGGAGTTTAATATTTTTATTGCAAATTTTATGTGATTATTCCCGGAGGTTTTAAAAAAAAAAACACTGGAAATCAGATTTTTCTGAGACAGAAAGATAATCAGATTTTCTCAGGCATGGAAAGATCAGATTTTTAAAAGGATAAATGAGATCAAATTTGCACAAAGGAAAATCAGACAAAAATGCATAATATTTTAATTGCACAAGTCAAATTTGAAAGAGCTTTCTAGAGGATTTTTGAAATCAGATTTTCAAAGAGAGATATGACTAGATTTTCAAAGATATTTTGCAGATGAAATCAGATTGGAGACTTTTTTAGTTGATGAATTGAAGAGATATTTTAAATATTTGTCAGATATTTTCTCAGACAAGTGGAGTTGAAAATTGGTTAA
This sequence comes from Thuja plicata, assembly GCA_018584345.1. Taxonomy (NCBI): domain Eukaryota; kingdom Viridiplantae; phylum Streptophyta; class Pinopsida; order Cupressales; family Cupressaceae; genus Thuja; species Thuja plicata. The sequence goes on along the minus strand of MU224725.1, from coordinate 73,490 downwards.
TTCAATCAGATATTTTGAAAAGCAAAGAATGAGTAAAAATCAAATTTGAGAGAAGGACAGGTGTTTGCCAGACATAGTTTTTAGGGTTTCTTCTCTTCTATATCTTTCTTTCTTTTCTCAGTTGTAAGGGTTCCTCTCCTCTGCTCTATTTTTGGATTTTTCCATGCAAGAGTTCAGAACAGGTCCCAATGATGTTGAATATATGGCTGTGATGTAATTTTCTCTTCTTGTCTCAATCTTTTAAGCTTCTTGTCTGGATATGTTGTAACAGAATTTGTTAATGAAATATAGTGTATTTTCTCCTCTTTCACATTTTCTTGTCTCTTTATACTCTGTTTGTGCTCTAGTATGGTTTGTTTGTAAGGCGTTCAAAACATACCTGCTATAAGATAGTGTGTCTAATTTCCTGTGAGTTCCTTTCAAGGAGAGGACTAAGTTTCATAAGCAATTTCAGAGAGCAAAGCATTTTGTAAGGATTTGATGCAGTGGTATGAATCTGAGAGGATAGTCTATAAGGCATTCTATCTCAATTGCATGTAGTTTGCAAGGCACTCTACGGTATCTTCATTAGTTTAGCTCTGTTGTTTCATGTTTTCATTGACTCTTTTCCCAAGGATAGGCACTGGTTAGGGTTTATTATTCAGTTTGTATTCAGTTATCAAGCATAAACAAACCTTCAAGTACATCTTTGTCACTAAATGCATACCTATTGAAAAGGGATTGTGTTAAAGTAACACAGTTCATATTCTTGATTCCTTAGAGAGAGAATCCAAAGGTTAGCCTTCCTTGAGTTTAAACTCATAAAAAGAAGGATAAACATCCTTATACCACTGTTATTTGTTATTACAGTCATAAGTATTTCCCTGTCAAGCTCTGTTTCAGAATTGTTTCCAGTCATCTGAAGAGTGGTATCTTGTTGATATAATCAGAAATATAATGACATAGCAGTGAAGACCCAATCCACCATTTGAGGTTTACTTGAAATATAGTAAACTATCTAAGTAATACCTTCCTGAGTATGTGGAGCTCAAAAACGAAGAAGGATATTATCCAATCCTTAGCAATTAGCCTTTCTCTTGTCATAAAAGAGTTTTCATTCAAGTATAATCAGTATACTGTCATTCTAAGGTTGAGGTACAAGAAAAAGTGCTAACAAATTGGTGACTCTGCTGGGGAATTGAAAGTGATTAAGTTAGTATAAGTAAGTTATAGCCTTGCTTTGCTAAATCATCCCAGAGTCTGGTGGTTTGTATAGAGTCTGATTCAAAAAATTGTTATAAAATTCTCACTAAGTGTGAGTGGCGACTCTGATTTTTCTGTTTAATCAGTGCATGCTTGGAAAGAAAATATGAGGAATTTGCAATTCTGATAGACAGTCTTGGAAGATCTTGATGAAGCTTTGTGGTGGCTAGAAAGAAATCCAAGAATAAATAAAACATTTTCCACTGCAAGGAGGTGGCAACTCTGTGAGTAAAGAATCTGATGGAGCTGTGAAGGATGCTCTAGATCTACTTTATTTCCAGTCAAAAGAAAAGGAGCAGCCGCTGCAATTCTGGTCCAGGTAATCTTCAGCTTTTTATGAAAGAAAGTTATACAAATGGTTGTTCTCCATTAAGTGATTTCAGCACAAAGCAGGAGAACTTTTTAGTTTAGTTGCATACTTCAGTAAGAAAAGATTTCAGCAAGTTTGATATGAAGTATTGAAGTACGTTGTTATAAAAGTTAGTGGCAAGATTATAGATCTGCTACAAAATAGAAGTCTGATTTTTATTTTGGTGAATAAATGCTTGAATCTGTGAGAATGGAAGATTTCAATTCACCTACTAGGCAGCCCATTAGTAGCATCAATAGACCTATCTCTACTAGAAGGTACATGTCATTTTTTTTTGATGGCATACGTGGTTTTCCCAATGTTATTCCGAATACAATTAGAGATAAATTGCCAATATTTCATGGGAAGCCACGTGATTCAGCAAGTCAGCATATGCAGTTGTTTCTTGATTTAATGGGTGATTTTGAGATTGCACATGAAGATGTTTATATGAAATTGTTTGTTCAGACTTTAAGAGATGATGCCCGTGAGTGGTTTTCTTTTTTACCAGCATATTTGATATCCTCTTGGAGTGAGTTAA
>MU224725.1:25493-43068 GCA_018584345.1 Thuja plicata | reverse complement strand
TGCCCTACAAACAACTAGTTGATGATTTGGGGAAATACTTTGTCTTCCTCACCTTTCAGCAGATACCAAGATCAGAAAATAAAGCTGCAGATGCTATGGCTACCTTGGCATCCATGTTACAACTAGAAGAAAATCAATTCTGCTATGACTTCTTGGTGGAAGAAATATCCTATCCCACCTTTGCTAATCCACAATATCAAGTAATCTGTGCCTTAAATATTCCCGTTCAATCCTGATATGCCAATATTATTGCCTATCTTTCTGATCAAACCATTCCCGCCAATCTATCTAGAAATGAGAAATGATCCCTGAATAGGACAGCATCGCGATATGTCCTCATAACTAACAACCTATATCGACACAGTCTTGACGGTACACTTCTTCGATGTTAGAACTAGAAGAGTCTGATCTAGCTTTAAAAGACATCCACGAAGGTGTATGTGGATCACACTTGAATGACTTTTTATTATCTAAAAAGTTGCTTAGAGTAGGTTATTATTGGCCTACAATGGAGAAAGATGCTATTCAATTTTCCAAAGCATGTATTAAATGTCAAAAACATGGAAACCTCATCCATGCTCCTGCCAGAGAACTCATACCTGTTATAACACATTGGCCATTTCAGCAATGGGTCTTTGACTTGGTTGGACAGATATATCCCAACTCTTCAAATGGACGCATGTTCATCATCACAGCCACTGAGTATTTCACAAAGTGTTTTGAAGCCATGCCACTAATCAAAGCCACTGGCAAACAGGTTGCTATGTTCATTCTAAACTACATTATTTGTAGATATGGGATACCCTCTTCAATTGTGATAGACAATGGGGGCCAATTTAAAAACCAAGACATTGATGACCTCTGTGAATAGTTTCACATTACTCAACATTGCTCTTCGGTCTATTATCCTCAAGGTAATGGACAGGCTAAGGCATCGAACAAAAACATTCTCAAAATCCTACACAGAACTGTGAGCAAGTCTGGCAGAGATTGGCATTTACAACTAAATTCGGCATTATGGGCCTACAGAACAAGCATCAGAACACCAACTGGAGCCACGCCATTTTCTCTAGTCTATGGCGCTAAAGTAGTATTACCTATTGAGGTTGAAATTCCATCTTTGCGGATATCTCTGCAAGGACTAGTTATGGATGAACAGTACCACATTGATTGGATAAATTCTCTGGAGCTACTGGATGAGTGCCTACAACAAGCGTTTGATCACCTCAAAGTATACCAAGTGAGAATGTCCAAAGGTTACAACAAGAAGGTTAAACCATGCAAGTTTGAAGTGGAGGACCTTGTCCTGAAAGAGAATCCTAAGAACCAGCCTAACAAAGAGAAAAAATGAAAGTTTGAACCTAACTGGCTGGGGCCTTATGTTATCACTGCTACCTTTGGGACTGAAGCTTATCAGTTAGCTACACCTGAGGGAAATGTTCTTCCCGATCCTATCAACACTCTACATTTGAAGCAGTTATATGCTTAATGTTTGGTTAGCAGAGCCTGTACAGAAATTTTTTTTGTAAAACACCAAAAATATTCAGAAAATTGATCTTGAAGAAATCCAAAAATAGTGGAAAAGGTCCTTCAAAATGGGTATCCTGGTGAAAACCTTGTAAACAGGCGCCTTGATACTACAAAAACATTCAAAAAAGTAAAATAGCAAAAAAATTGAAAAAAATAAAAAGTGCCTTGATGAGCACCTGGTAAAACAGGCATCTTGTTAGCAAAAAGAAAGAAAAAAATCTTTCCAAGTGGTGAAAACCTGGCAATCAGGCGTCACTTGTGTTCTGCGCTCCATCTATCAATGCACTACTGATACTAGGCCTTCACAATTTTTCCTATGCTCATATGCTGACTTCATTTTTCCTAAATGACTATCTTATCCTCGCTTGGGATTTGTCTATCTTTACATCTTAGGAATAAGTCATTCTGCACTGGGGGCATCTTTGTTGGCATAGTCAGTTGCGGTCGCTAGGTTGCTCTAGGATGGTTGGTCTCACAAACACAATGTTTCTCAATACATACAAAACAATGTCACTTACTCAAAACAAAGGTGTCTTTTGATGACATGAGACATGACATTTAAACACTCACATAACATTCCTACAAAGCCATATTGGATCACAAACATGAATGGATTATCCTATCAAGGCACAGACATGGAACATCATATTACTTGTATTACAATTTTCTGATTGATGAATCTTTACTGTGTTTGATAGATGAATGAACAAAGTACTACTTAAACACATAGTTTGATAATGGATTGATTATGATTCTTTTATGTCCTAATGATGTTTTCAACTAGGGGCATCTAATTAATTATGAATTTTATTGGATTGATTCTCAATTTATGATTTATTATGTCTTCTTTGTTACTCAATGACGTCTGCGCAAAGACAAAGAGTCGCAAGGATTGGGGGCATAATATTTTTCTTGATTTTCTGCGTATGGTGATTGTTTCATATAATCCTATAAATTTTACCTAACTTGGATGTTTATGGTAAGAGCTGCCACTATGGGTGGATAGCTGCATATATCTCGATCTTTGTTATGTGTAAACTATGGTGAGTTTGACACAATTTCCTTGTCTATTTTCTGATCCATATTCTCACTAAGTTATACGAATCATAATGTACCCAAGGATATGAATTTTCAAGGTCATTGCGGGTTTAATATCTTGCCTTACACAAAATCTGGTATATTAAAAGGAAGGTGACTATTTTGATGTCCTAGCTTCTGTAGCTTGGTACCTAAGTCTATTTCCAACATTTCAATAAAACATAGTATTCATATTATCATAATACTAGTGGGTATTAGTGATGGTTGTACTATTCGATGGTATCCATTTCAAAAGCACCCAATGATGATAAAAATGTTACAAATATTTGCTAAATCAGTGACAAGTCCTAAGAGTCTTCATATAGCTGCATTTAGAGATTGCCTGATCCATTTTTATCCAGCAGTACATAACAAACATAAGGTAATTTAGGCTCAAAACATGGTTTCTATCTTCTTCTACCAAAATCAAGTTAATTACATCCTTTATATTACTGATATCCTCCACAGCATACATTTTGCATACATTTGGAAAGCAAAACTGAAAGATACGAAAGTAAAACATCCATGTATTGCATTTTTATCTTTACATCCTAAGTGCATCCATACATATATTTCTTCATAAAACTGGAAAAATCAAAGAAAAACATACATTTTCATTTTCATATAGATATCATTGGTTCACATCAGTAATCTATTCATCACATTCACATTTAAAAATGATGTTGTCAACTAAACTCATTCATCACAAGATCAATATATCATCACATGTGCAAAACATACATTTACCACATCTATGAAAAGAAAAATGGATACATCTACCACATGAAACATGTTAGAATCCAGAAACAACAAAGTATGATACACATCACAAGCATAAAGAGTATCAATGAGCATAAAGTGTATCAGATCATATACAGAGTGTCAATACGCATGAAGAGAATCAGTATGCCAAAACTCATGAATCAGATATATATATCAATGTAATGTACAAAAATGGGATCTCAGCAGGATCCAGATATACATGTATAAATCTCAAAAAATATATAAGGCACAGTCTCAACTCTGACCCGCCCCCTCTCCCTGATCAGGAGGAGGAGGTGGAGGTGGCATGAATGGCACTGCTGGTGGTGGCATGGCTCCCTCTGACTATTGGGCAATGTGTGAAAATGTGGGTGCCCTCTGACCATCAGGAACTACAACATGATACAAAGCATAGTAATACATCGCTCTCTGTCCCTGATGGACTGTCGTCCAGGCCTGTATGTCTCTCTCAGCTCTTAGCTTCTCAAGCTGTCTATCTCTATCTGCTAATAATGCCTCTATCGTAGTGACTCTAGCCTCTAAAGCTATGATCTGTGCTTTGAGCTCCTCTCTCTCCTGCTCACACCGTGATAGAGGATCCCCATCTTTGCCAGGATCTTGCTCCTGTACTCTCTAGCTACTCTATCTCTGTTGTTCAGAAGTAATTAATGGTCCCGGATCTCTCTATGGGGCCACAAATCTGTACCTTGGACATCTCTGACCACTGCCACTCAGACCACCAGTATCCACTACCTCACCACCTCCCCCTTGGTCATCACCATCACATCTATCATCTAGGGGAGGGTGCCTGCCACCTCTGCTTCCATCTCTGCATCCATCTTAGCCCCCATGTATGCCTAGAGCTCTGTCTCTACCACCTCTCCCCCTGACGGTTCGATCCTCTAGATCATAATCTAAAGGCTCCTCTATACAAGGAATCATCTCCTCTGGCACTGTAAATCTCAGGAATGGATGCTGAAGCATAGCGGTCACATATCCATCTGATACACCTGCATCCTCCACATCTGGGTGAAGGTCCTAGTCTATAGCTACCATATCATAGATATCCTATGCATCATCCTCATAAGTCAGTTGAGCTCCCCAATCAGCCACCTCATTCTTGATCTACACGTACACTGCCACATCCTCTGTACGGCCCTGTTGCCACCTATACTATCTCAAAACTCTGGTAACAAAGAAGCACTCTGTTATGTCTTGCATCCCCGTCCCTACATTTTGTGTGCAAAATGTTGGGTCCCCCCTTTTTTTCCTTTTGTTTTGCTTTTGCTGCAGCTTCGCCTTGTTTCTTTTCCTTTTTCTTTCTTTCTCCGGGGTTTTCTTCCCCGGTGTGTTGTTTTCTTGGTTTGGTTTTCTCCTCCGGGATTCCGATCCCGAAGGTTGTCTTTTTTCGGAAGCCAGATTCTGGACTCTGGGATTCTTTGCTATGATGTTCTTAAGAATATCATCATAAGGAATCCCCGGGCCCAGAGTCTAGAGGTTTCGCCTGACCTGAGATCACCGGAAGGAGGAGGATTACTTTTTACCGCGGGTATAAATAGACTTACCTATCATTTTCATACTTACTGCGATTAAAACCTTCAAGCACTTAGAGCAAAATAGAGCATTTTCAAAGTGATTAACAGAGAGTTTGCAGAGAATTTGTGATAATCAGAGCTTAACATCTTCTACGTCCTCAGGCAATTGCAAGTGCTTTGTGGTGGTGATTCTGACAGCTTGACGACTCGAATTGTTGCAGAGTTCCCTCGGTAATCTTTCTTTTTTCTCCACCTTCTACATTCTCACGTTGGTGTTTTTTCTCCCCTCCTCTCTGTTTAAGTTTCTGCTTTCTAGTTTTTCTTTGGGTTTGCTTGTTTTTGTTTGTTTCATTTTGTTTCGTTTCACTGTCGTGTCTAGTCTTTTGTCTTCTGGTTTTGCCGCCCGTTGGTGGGTCGGCTCTGACGAAGGGTTTTCTGCCTTCTTTGTAGAGGTCATTTGTCTGTAAAGTCTGTAAATTATGTAAATAATGTAAATGGTTATATATATCTATTTCTACCTTGTCTCATTTTCCCCCGGGAGTCATCCCGTGTGTATATTCATGTATATATGTGCATATATGTAGATAACCCTTGTGTATCCCCCCCATCCTCTATATATACCCCTTAGCTCTATGTGTATCCTTCTGAATGGCTTGACAAGATGGTCGAGTCACCTTTGCTTCTGGTTTTCTGCCTCCAAGCTTGCTTCGAGGCAGAAAACCACCTGTTTAAAACTCGGCTCTCGGTCAGTTTCAAACAGGTAGTTTTCTCTCTCCTCCATCAAGGTTGTCAGAGCCTCATTTATTTCCCATTTTCACAATTACTTCAAGCCAAGTGGCTTTCCCTTTTTGCATGTTCAGACAGTTGACTCCATCGTCATTGCCATCACATCTATTTAATGCCAACGCACATGGCGCCCACGTGGACCCGGCAACCTGCCTTCTCATTCTTCCTTGCTAACGGTCATTTCTCTGGGCCTCGGGTCTCTTACCACCATCCATCCTATGTCTTCGTCAAGTGTGATAAAATTTCCCAGACCCAGAGATATGAAAAAAATCCTAAGTTTACGATGTGTTTTGCTTTTCAGGTACCTTTGCGTAAAACTAACTTTTCAGGAAAAGCAAACGGCGCGGTGGTAAGACCTCTGGACCCCGGAGTAACTATTTTATTTTGATAAAATATTCTGATGATCGCTTTGTCTCGCAGGTTCCCGAACTTCATCTTCCAAACATGTTTGAAGCATCTGCATCATCTCCTCTCGGAAGTCCAAAATTACCAACCACGACCGAGACCAGGGCAGCAGCAAAGTCAAAAATGGAGAAGCCCCTGCCAAAGCTGCCCCTCACCATGAAGTTTGTGCAAGATAATGAGATTGTGGGCTCAAATATTGAGTCCAAGATAAAACTAATGACCGACGCCAATGTCAGAACCTGGGCATAAATGCAGGCCCGGGTAAAGGTAATGCACATCCAGCGACAGGCTGGAGACAAACTCACGATTAACGTCGGGGGTTCCGGAATCCTCCGGGCAGCTTGTTTCCCATGCTCTGTGCAGTCCCCGGAGCTTATCTTAACATTGGCGGCCAACTACAACTCTTCTATCTGGGTTATCATGCTCGCAGCCGCAGAGCCCACGGGATACCCCACTCCACTGGTGTCCCTCGACCCAGTCACTTTTCAAGTAGGCCTGGGCATCCCACAATTTGATAGGGCCACAGTGGTTACAAGGACTGATGCCTTAAAACAATTCACTCAACTGGAGGACGCTGCCTAGGAGTACATGAACACAACTGGCTCAAAGTCCTGAAGAGGGACCCAAAGAGAATGAAGATAGATATCCCCCGCTCTGAATTCAAGGAGAGCATCTAGATGGGGATGATAGCATTAGCCCAGGTATTTGGGAAACCCTCCACCCAGGAGTTTGCTAAATGGATGTACTATTTCCTCCTCGGCATCTCCACTAAAGGAGAATTCTTACACTAGGTGACAATAATCTCCAATCATGTCGACTCCCAGTTCCAGCAGTTGAACAAGAAAAAGAAGTTCTACATGTCTTCTTATGTTTTCTGGGCTTTGGCCCAACAGAGGCCCCACTCCAATAGCCTGCTTACAGACGGCATGCTCAGGATTGGCCCAGGACAAAAGGCACCATGGGACCATTTCCCACAGATTCAATGGGAGGCTAGCTTCCCCAGTTTCTGCTGGGTAAACGATTCATTCATTTACTACCATCTGCTCATGCCCACCCGGGATGCCAGATACCGCCTATCCACTGAGGTGATGAAGTTAGTTAGTAGTTATGGGCACTACTATATCCAATTCTAGCAGCATACATACATTAGGGCCGCCGGCTTCTCTGGGAAACCCTACTTGTTGCCCAAGCATTGTGGGGACAAGATCGTGCTGCTGGAATATTGCTAACAAATAATGGAGCTATATACCTTCTTCGGCCATAAGAAGGTCCCCAACGTCTCGTTCCCAATCTCCTGCGGGAACTATACCTACAGTCTGGCTATCGCGAAGGAGGTAGACAATGAGTTAAAAAGTTATAACCTGCATGAATTCTATCTGGCATGGAGAAACTTTGATCCACATGGCAGAATTACAGCGGCACTACCCCGGGCTTCGGAGCCCCACCACATACACATGGAGGACTTCTGGGCCGATTGCCAGGATGACATGGATGTGCGCAGCCGGCACTATGACAGAATGATGAATGAAATGATGCAGAAACTAAAGCTCTAGAGATTCCCAGTGGGTTTCTTAGAAACCACCCCCACCATAGATCCCCAGTATAAAGAAAAGGGGATTGATAAAATGGCACTGCCGGCAATGGATTGGGCCACCCAGGAGGGGCCCACGATTGAGGACTTCACTCAGGAAGTAATCGAGCAAAGTCACACCTATTTTAAAAGGGTGTGCCCCAGGAGTATGCGCCAAGCTCCCCGACTGGTACCAAAATTAACACAACAGCCGGCACCAAAATTGACTCCGGGGGCCGGGACTTCTTCACAGGGCGCAGACAAAGAAAAGGGGATAGATACAACTCCCTCCGTGCAACAAGTCCCTATACAAGAATAGATCAAGCAATTTGTGGCATCCTCCTAGAAAATGAGGGAGCAGTTAATAACAAGGTTGGCCACTCCCCCGCTCATGGCTGGACCAATTTGTCCCCCTTCCTCCCCATTGCTGGCAGCCTTAATGGTGAAGGCAACTGGGGTGGATCCCATAGAAGCAGCAACAATAGCCGATGTGGGGCTGCCTTTGATTACCCAGAGGAAGAGAAAGCACATCCAATAGCCTAAGGCAGAACCAGCACCGAAGGCATCCCTCCCTAAAGAAGTGAAGATCCTTTCTTCTAGTTCCCCGGAACTGGAGAAAGAAGCAAAACAGGCAGAGGTCCCAGCCAGTCCCCCTCCGGAAGAGGAGTTTGACTTATTTGCAGCTGATGAGTTCAGAAATCTGTAAGGGGATGACACACAAGCGGAGATGGGAGTCCCAGAGAAAGAACAAGAGGCTGTGGACCCAGAAGACCTGGAACAAGAAGCTGCAGAACAAGAAGAGCAGCAGGCAGAAGAAAAGAGGCCAGAACTAAAGGTTATCTCCAGGGCTCCAGAAACGCAAGGTTCGGGAGTAGACCATCTGAAGCTAGGTGAAAAAATGGCATCTGTTGGGGGAACCAGACCCTCAGGAATAATCGTAAACCCAGCCGCCATGTTCCAAGGGCCACTCCTGGGAGCAACCTTTGGGTTGGTAATCACAGCAGCCCAAACTCTGAATCTCGGCCTGATACCTCCCCTACTGCCAACAGATGAGGAAGAAGAAGAAGAGTAGCATGAAGAGGAAATCCCTAAGGAAGCCTACCAGGGTCCAGACCCATCAATTGACATCCAAGACTAGGCTGAGGAGATAGAAATTGAAAAGAATGTTGCTGCAGAAGAGGTTTTGACAGGGAGAGGAACATATGAAATATATGTCGAAAAGGAGCAGCCACCACCGGACACCAGGAGAGAATCTAGAGAACAAACTCTGGAAGGAAGGCCACCTCTCCCACCTCCATGGCTGGTAGAAAGTAGGAAAAGAAAATCTCAATCCGCTCTGGTGATCCCTCTCTCCCTGGCTGAAATGATGGCCCTAGCTCAGGCCCCGCCAAAAGAAAAGAAGGCCCAGACCGTTCATACTCTTCAAACTGGGCCGGGCGGAGAAACCATTTCCATTGTGGCAACACCTCCCCCGAACGCCGATGAGGCAACCGCTGACCCTGCAGATTATAATGTTGCAGAGGTGTCCCTGGGCAAAAGAGGAAAGCAGGGTGAAGTAGACCTGCTAAAAGAGGTAGCAAGGGCAGTTGAAGCCCGATATGAAAGGAGGCCTAGAGGCTTAAAGTGGAAAAGGAAAAGAATTCAAACCTTATAGGGTTTCTTACCGAGCTGGCCTGACCCCTCAATGCCGCCCCTCCGGAGACCTCCACATCAGAAGAATTACTGCAGAGTGACATAGACTCCCTACAGGTAATGAAGAAAAAGGCTCAAGTAGTGGACGAATGGGTCACCCTGCAGATAGGAAACACCCGACATTTCCTGGCGTCCACCCTCCTGGATCTATTAATAGCCTGGAAAGTTATCCATCAGGAAGAAGCATTGATTGAGAAATGGGAGAGTGACGCCGAGAATTACCAGGCGTGGAAGGCAGAGCTTGAAGAGCTCCTCACCCTGGGAGAAGACATAATTTCTGAATCCAGAATTCTGGGTGAGGAATCATTTGATTTCGTAAGGACTCAGCACTCCAGACTGGACCTCACATTGGAGGTAACCAAGCAACTGGTAGAGTCCTTACAAGAAAAGGTAAACACAGTGAAGTATTCTTCCAATTTATATAAGTCTTTTGTAATAAAGGCTTCCGGGGCTGATCCCCTTGGTACAGATACTTATACCCCCAAAGAGTCAGTTTTGGGAAATTTTGATGAAATAATGGCATCCCAGTATCAATCCCCGGATGGGATAGATGGGGCCCAGATGGCAAGATTAACCGAAATGATACTTAAGGGCCATGACGCCGCAAGGATGGCGGATGAATTCAGAAATAATGTTTCGGACCTAGGGGAACTAGTTGAAGTGGCCAGGCATAGAAGGGCCAGCCTAAAAAAGATAGATGAAGATGGCATTTCTTGCCTCCTTCAGGCCTTCAACGATAATAAGAAACCTTGAGCTTTCTCTGGAGGCTGGGGAAAAACTCACATTGGGTATTCTTTATTCTTTTGGGGACATAAGTTCCCAGATCTCGGAGTCCCAGATCCAAAATTTTTATATTCTTTAAGGTGATCCGTGTCCCAGTCCCCGAGGTCGACCGGTCACTTTCAAAGGTGGTTAATAAAGGCTGTCAGAAGGTAGTTGGCCACATCAAAAGGCATTTCTAGGTGGTTGGTTTCTGACAAGGTGGTCTTCTCAAGGCACCGTTTGAAGGTACACCTGGCTAGTTGGAGACAGGGCACCACATTTCTCATTTATGAGGCATGTAGCCTCAGTCCCCTGGGGACCTACTTGCTTCTTTTCCCCTCTAGCTCTCTTCTCAAGACCGATTCTTCCACTGCATATTTTTATCTCATTCTTCTGACATGGCAGACCTATTCCGTCTCCAGGTCTTTTGTAGGGTGGCACAGGTAGTACTGGCCCCCGGATATTGTATTTTATTGAAACACAATGTAAATAGGGTTAGGGTTAGAGATTTGTATAAATAGGCAGATCGGCCCATTTCCAAGGGTCGGCAAAATTGATGATTTTGTTGTCCATAAGAAATAGTGAAGTGATTTCTCCTTTTAGTGGCAGAGCTCAATGCTCCATTGTTTTGTTCTTGATAGTTAAATGCTCCCCTGGAGTCGCCATTGTATCACGCACCAGTTCTCGCTGGACTAAATATTAATGAAGAAGGAAAGATTCTTGGCAATGATGTTGTTAGCGTCCCTGCTTCTGAGTTAATGGTATTTTGTGTTTTAATGTTCTTTATGTCTTTTACTCTGGTATGTTAAAGTAGATTAACGAACTCTTTACCCCCGCTACTGATAGAATACTAGCTGATGGTTATGTGTTCCTTTGGTATTTAGTGTAGTTTACCAGGGTATTATTGATGTTCTAGATATTTCAGCATGACTATAGTTAGATGACGTATTTCTAACCCTGCAGGATCTTTTTTTCATTTTGTTGGCTAACTACAGAACACTCAAAAAATCTTACCTTGATCGAATCTCCGAAGAAGATGAGTTGAAGAAACCAACTATCCCCCTCAAAAATAGTCACCTCTCCCGACCGAGCCCCACACTGTCGTGACCTGACACCCAGGTGCTTGAAGGCCCGGAGGATTTATTCCCCCAGACAACCTTTGCAGGCGGAGTTGGCCGATTTCCCTGGAACCCGGTGATAACTAATGACTGTTGGTGGACCCGGTCAGCAAAACCCTGTCAACGCACTCTATAATATATCTGATCTAGTTGATCAAATATTTTCTCTGACACAAAAATGAGAACTACCAAGCATCAGAAGTCCATACCTCACAGTCTAGGTATGGTCGCCATACAACCTCTATCATATTATCGAATAAACGACGCCAGTACTCAACCTTGCCCAGGTGGGGCTGCTGTAATAAACCTGCATACATATATACATAAGGGTGCTCTAGAGCCCTCTACCTGTCACCAATCGGCTGTGTCACTGGGATGTGCTCCCAAGCCCATACCTGAAGAATCAAAATACCGATAGTCATGCTACGGGTATGGTGGTACATAATCTCATGCAGCTCTTGGTATATGTGAGCCAGAATGCAGCTCCCCCAGGCAAATCATTGGCAGTGGATGATCATCTTCTCTACCATACCGACCCAGCCCACCAGGAAACCATGCTATCCTCTGTCTTGCATAAGGATGCCACCTACCAATCTAGCTAAATATATAGCTAGTCGATCATAGTGATCAACCATGTAGTCCCATGACATGTATCTGCGATCTATGCTATCATCCTGGAAGAACTTTTGAGTAGTCTCAATCGCAACACCAGCTTATGACTCAAAAAAAACCTCATGTCTCACCATGGGCACGTGTAGAATCCTCCAAATGTCCTCTAGAGTCACAGTGATCTCACCAGTCGATAGGTGGAAGGTGTTGTGCTCTGAATGCCATCTCTCAGCCAGAGCAGTCAACAACCCTCGGTTTACCCCGATCTCGGATAAATCTATCAATGATCATAAGCCACATCAAATCATGATATTCTTCTCATCATCTGATAGTCGGCTAGACAATGCCAGAACTCATGCAGGATAAGTGCCCCGAAAGGCGACTACCTCAAACTGGGCCTAATTTTAATAAACACAGTAAAGCATCTGCATTTTATCTATCATAGAGGGCATATTCCTACTCTACTCAATCATTTCTAGTTTGCAGAAAGCAAACAGATCAAAACAAATAAAAAATATAAGTCATTTACCAGATATGATTCTAGAAAAATAGGATACGATTGCGTATACAGGATGTGATCCTAGAAAAATAGGATGTGATCCTAGAAAAATAGGATGTGATCCTAAATGTGGGTACGATCCCCAAAATACGGGATGTGATTCACTGCTGGAATCTTGCTAAAAAGATGTCTAAACCTAAAGGACTGGATGCAATCTGTGAAAACCTGGATGCGATGGAGAATCTGACAAAAACTGGATGCGATGCACGTTTCACAAGATGCGATCCAGAATCCCAGGTGCGATCCTATCTTTACCTAGCTATAAAATGCGTAAAAATGCTTGAAATTCAAAAATACAAAATTTACAAGGTAGTTTATTGAGCACTTACCGGCGGTGGGTAATCGGCTGGGCGCTAGTGTCATCGGCTCATCTCAAAATGATGTTTCCTCATGGGGACCACCATTTTCTCTGTAGAGCTCTCTAATTGGCTATAAGCTAAATGTCAAAATGAATAGTGAAATGGTCAATTTGGAGGCTTATATGGGTCTTTTAAGACATTTAGGGTTTCTAGAACTCCTCCCGAACAACTATAAATTCATTTCTGCTCTCTTTTCTTCAATCAGGAACCAAATCGAAGGTGCCTACGATGTTTTCAGCAGTACAGTGTCCTTTTGCAACAGTTTCACAAAACTTGCAAATTTGTTTCCTTTCTTCACCATATTGGTAAATATTGCATATTTTATCATACATCTTGATCTAAACATAATTATCACTCATATTTTCACATAATTCAACTTAATAACTGTGCATTTATTTTAAACACACCTTCTTCTACTTCGCTCTTTCTAGCCTTATCACTTCCTGTAAGTGTTCTATTCTCTATAACTGAGGGATTTTATTTCTTTTCCTTTGATTTCATTCCTGAGGGGGCATGATCACACTATCATCAAATATATTTTTGCTTGAAACTACATAAACAATGACTTCGTTATCAAACAAACTAAGGGGCATAACAGTTTCTTGACTAATGTCGGAACTGTTGGATAGAAAGCTTTGGTTCTCATAAGATGGATATCTTATGTTTCCTCATTTTAGAAGATTTATAAACCTCCTAGCAGCTTCATACTGGATCTCAGATGACAGCCAAGTTCGGAATCAATATTATCAATTTTTTGAACGACAACCAAGTTCAGAATTGGTATTTTTAAAATCTTTTATTGATCTTTGGACGACAACCAAGTTCAAAATCAATTCTATCAGTTTTGTTTAAATAAATGCGAGACTGATCTCATCAACATTTCATTTGACAACCAAGAACGGGATTCTCAACTTTTCTGAAGTCAAAATAAAAAACTTTATTTGAATCAATGCGCTGCTCGCACATCAATTCAAAGAGGGGCAAATGTAACCACCTAAATTTGGTCTATTCTCACTATAGACCCTATTTTTCCTAAGTGTGCTCATACCCTCGATTTATATCCAAATGACCCTATTACTGCTTGGCATAATTCTTTAAATTATTTTAATATCCTAAGTGATTTTTATCACTGATTTATATTAACTATTATAGCCATACAATTCAAATCAATTTCAACCAAGCAAATGTTATCAAAATCAAATATGGCTATAGTATTTAATTATAAATGAATTAAATAAATCTCTAAATCAAATACCCACTTGCAATTAACCCATTCCCCTAGCCTATTTAATTTGATTAAAATGGCTATAGTTCTCTAATTATTAAAAGGCAATTTCATTGCTTAAATAATTAATTCCTATGTTTTTAAATGAATTAAATAAGTTTATTTCATTTATTAATATTCCCCTAAACCCCAACCTAACCTATCTCAACCACTTCTACCCTGGGTTCTAACCCTTCTCAACCCATTCACCCATGCTAATCTAATCCTAATCCTAAATTCTACTCTAACCCACCTCCTAATATTGTCACATTCCACTAACGAATACTTAGCAACTCCACCCACTTGAGAAAGTCCACTTTCTCAAGATGGACTTTCTTAAAGTCCATATTCTCTTACATCCTCCCTTCCCTCTTTAAGGCCTTCATTAATGTCTTCATTAATAAAGATGTCTTAAGCCCATGTCTCTCCCATGCCTTATTAATGCCTTGGGCATTAATGGCTCTTACATATTCATTTATGAGCCTCCTAGTTCATAAATAAACTTTGTCCCCCCTCTCTCTCTCTCCCATTCTTCTATAAATAGAAGCTTGTTTTGAGAGCAAATAAGCCTTCACCTTAGAATAAAAATTACATTATTATGCTATTAGATTCACTCTAGACTCACATTTTATCCATTTCATCATGCTAGTTTATTGTTTTCATTTCATGTTTTCAAGCTAGATTATATGCTTTTTCTCATTTTTAGTTTAAATTCAAATCAAATTCTTCATGCTAGGATAGTATTGGTCACTGATTTGGAGAATATTATGAGGGCTAAATATGCAACTAATCACACTCTTTCTAGTTAGAAGGCAATAGGTCGATATTAGTGATTTTTAATATTTTAACTAACCATTTGAGCTAATGCATTGACCTATTGAGTGTTTGTGTCATTTTCAATAGGTACCCAAATACACACACACAACAACCACCTACAAGACATTCAAGACACAAAAATATATAAACATGAGACTTTACAATATATATATACAACAAATTGAACAAATATCATTGCTTACCTCATGTATTTTCCAAGATCATACATCACTTGTTTGATGTTATTGTCAAAGTTCTCTAGGAGAGAAAGGGGTAGCACGTACTGCAACAATTATAAAAATAATCATATCATTATTTTCTCATATAATACAATGAGAAGTACATGCAATTTACAAATATATTGTAAATACAAAAGAACATGACTTACCTTGATGAAGGTATGCCAATCATGCATTTTCAACCCTGGTTCAAATTCACCTTTCTTTGATATGGTACTGCTTATGTTTGCAGCAAATCCTGTGAGAAATTGAATTTTTTGTATCACTTCTTTTATGGCATCACTTTGTTGTTCTGTTAATAACCAGGGAAGGGCACTTGTATTAATCCATTCTCCATTTCTATTTGATTCAATGAAATTTTTCATTGCATGATTGGATTCATGAATATCGCTACAAATTTTGACAATTTTTTCTTTGTCACGCCTTCCATCCAATATCTTCCACAATGTCTCTGTTACATTCTTTCCAATATGTATAGTATCAAAAAAATGCACATCTTGCAGCTGCTCGTAGTAGGGCAACCTACTAAATTGTCTGGGATAACTCTTTAGTCCCTTTGGAAGGTGCTCAGTAGTTTTTCCTTGATGACATTCATGATCATCAATCACATAATCAGCAAACAAAACATAATAAAAATATACAAATTCCAAACATAAACCGTTAGGTAGAATGGTAGTACCTTGATGATTAATTCTATTATATTCCAACTTCCATAAGTGAGGTGTCATTCTCCGTGGCTTAGATGTAGTTTCTTCTTTCCCATTGAAAAGATGTTTTTTAGTAATTCGATAGTTATGATTTTTGTGGAGAAAGTGTCTATACTCATCAAACACCTGCTTTCCTAAACTTTTTGAATGACGAGATTTCATCTTTGGACCACAAACTGGACATGCAAATTTTTCCTTTGTTTGAAGGCCTACAAGGTAATGATACAATTGGATTAAATATGTTAATTTTTATTTTTAGAATTATCATGTGCAACTTGAATTCACCATAACATACCAAAAAAATGTGTTAGCCCTGGGGCATCATGTATTGTCCATACAAGCATTGCATGGAATTGAAATTGTTTGTCTCCTATTGGTCTAGAGATGTCATACATAGTGACACCTTTCCATAACTCCACCAACTCATCGATAAGAGGCTCAATATAAATATTCATATCTTTAACTTGGTATTTACCTGGTTGAATGAACAACAACATTACATAATTATTGTGACCATTTTACTACAAGATTTATAATTACATGCAGATAACTATTAAATGATCAAATACCTGAAACAATCATTGCCAATATAATGTGCTCCCTCTTTATTGACATCCATGGAGGAATGTTATTGTTGATGACAAAAATAGGGCAAACAGTGTAAACAGATCTTAGCTCTCCAAATGGATTGACACTGTCTGCTGCCACTGAAAGCTTGAGATTTTGAGGTTCTTCAATAAAGCGTGGCCACATTTCCTCTATGTCCTTAAATATAGAACCATCCATAGGCATTTGAATAATTTCATCTTGACTCCTATTGCATGCATGGTAATCCATAAATTGTGCCAAGCTACTACACCTAAATAATCTTTGCAAACGTGGTATAATGGGGATGTAACAAAGAACCTTGTAAGGCACTTTTTTTGTTATTTGATCTGTTTGATATCTACTTGTATGACATTCAGGGCATTCTATTAAAAATTTATGTTCTTTATGATAAATAATATGATCATTGGGACAAGCATCTATTGCTTGATACTCTATTCTAATATCTTTCATAGTGGCACATAATTCTCTATATGAGCGAGGGAGAATATTCGATGGTGGTAACAAGAACTCACCTATCAATCTGTAGAAAAAAATATATGTTGTTAATATTAACAATATTTATGGGACATGTTTCACCATTTAATTACTATAATGACATATATGACATACCATAGCATATGTGACATTGTTGTGTTAGATAAACCATTCATAACCTTCAAGTTCAACAACAACAATACATTAGAGAGAAGAGTTGTTTGGGAGCCTTCGTAAAGGGGTGTGGTTTCCTTGTCAAGTAGAGGTATATCATGGATGACATCAACATCATCCTGATCATCATCATCAGTTGTGCTAATACCAAATGTGTCATGGATCAATATATTAGTACCATCATCTGGTGCATCATCTCATCTTCCATGGGATGATAATCTTCAGCTTCAATATTCGCACCTCCATGATCCTCCACTTCCAAAGCCATATTCTCAATATTTGCACCTCCATGGTCCATATCACGTACTCCCCTAGGGACGTCGACCTATATTAAAATGATGAACACAAATAAACCATGATAATGATCTCATCATCAGGTGTATTTCATATATATATATATCAATTGTTAAATAAATATAATGAAAAACTTACCAATTCATGATAATCAAAGCCTCCTTCAATGTGACCATTATCCCTACAATGTCTCTTAGCTATTTTGATTAGCAATCTTCTAATGTTTAAGCCCTT
>MU224725.1:0-18490 GCA_018584345.1 Thuja plicata | reverse complement strand
GGGTGTGTGTGTGTGTGTGTGTGTGTGTGTGAGAGAGAGAGAGAGAGAGAGAGAGAGAGAGAGAGAGAGAGAGAGAGAGAGGTTTTCCCTCTCGTAGACATGTACTACTTTACATGCTAGGAAAATAATAGGCATAGAGAGTGATAGAGAGATGACAAGATAGAGATACGTATAGAGGGAGAGATGGGAGACGAAATATAGAGATGTAAAGATTAAAAGGTATAGGAAGGGAGTGATGGAGAGAGATGGTTGGATACAGATATAGATGAATATAAAGTGGGAGGATGGGGAAAAATGGATAGAAATGAAGAGGGACATGGAGAAGAGAGAGAGAGGGGGGGAGAGTGCATATGGAAGATGTAAATATATACAAAATAGAGAATGGGAGAGAGAAAAATATAAAGATAAAGATATAAGTAGAAAGTAATAGAGAGAGGTAGAAAGGGGGAGATATATAGGCATAGAGAGTGATAGAGAGATGACAAGATAGAGATACATCTAGAGGGAGAGATGGGAGAAGAAATATAGAGATGTAAAGATTTAAAGGTATAGGCAATGGGTGATGGAGAGAGATGGTTGGATAGAGATATATAGATGAATATAAAGTGAGAGGATGGGGAAAAACAGATAGAGAGTTAGAGATAGATCAAGAGGTAAAGATATAAAGAGATCTAGGGAGATACAGAGGGAGACATAGAGAGGGAGAGATAGAGAGGAAGACTTATAAAGATATATATAGATGGTGAGATATATTAATACAAAGATAAAGAGATCTAGAGATGATGAGGAGTGACAAACAAAGAGACAAATACTTAAATGACTTTTCCATAGATCCACGGTGTTCCCATTGTACACTAAGGTGCGATTGCTAGTATTATTAGGGTGTGTGGCTATTGGAGGAGGGGGAACATAGATTTCTATTGATGTTTCATTTACATAGATGTATTTGAGATTTTTTTAATCTATAATTTTAACAAATTATCTTTTGGAGGTTTTAGATAGATATATATTTTCCTTTAATTCAATAATTATACATATTATATTTAAAAATAAAAAATAAAATAATCAACTACATAAATCAAGTAATGACAAATTTTATTTATTTGTTTTTTTTTAAACTCTTATAAAGATAATAGAAAGGAAAACAAAAAATTTCACTTTATTTATATTTTAAGTTTATTATAAATTAGTAATCTTTTGATTAATAAACAATTGTCAAATGTAAAGGAAAGGTCAATGGGCCCTTTGTCTCCTAGTGAAGTTGAATGGTTCTTAATGATCCCACCAGGCTTGGACATCATAAGGGATGAGGTTGGGATCGTCCCTCTTTGGTAGGCCTTCACTGGTTGGTTGCTAGGCTTTGTGCCTCCCAGGTTTGAACGCTCGATCAAAAAACAAAAAATTTAAATGAAGCAATAAAGAGTTTTTTTTTATACATTTATAAAATCACACTTTTCCTTGCTATTATTCTAAGATTTCATTTTATAATTAATTATTTTTCTTTTTGTCAAATCTAAAAATTAAATCCTCTAAATATTTTTCAAATAATATCTATATTCAAAATTATAAAAGTTCCATGAATATATATGAAATATTGAAATTTTTTTTCCATAATTATAACTACACATACCTTCTAAAATTATAATTAAATTTTATCGCTTAAATTTTATCCTAAACAAGAAGAAAATAAAATTATAAAACTATCTAAAAAGTTAAAATGTAAGAAGCCCTGCATAAAATGTTGTAGCAAATCGGTTTCATTCGTCACTGGAATTTACCATTTTTATTCCGTCAATTTTCGTTGGCTTCCAAATTCTATTCAAAAATTAATTTTTATTAATTGAATAATTGTAGAGAAAAATTCTACAACTAAGTTTTGTACGCCTTCCTTTTCTTCGTACTAGCTCTGCCCTCCCTGTCACGGGGAGCTCTACAATTCTTTATTTTATCATTAAATTTGATGAATCATAACTAATTGAATGTTTGAAGATGTTAAGTTGATGATCACCAAAATGTAGAAATATAATGCAAGACATTAAATCAGTTAATGCATTATATTGTCATTGATGTCAACTTGATATAATCTAATTGCTTATACACATAGTGCCAGAGACTTCAAAGAACCAGAAAGATAAAGGTTATGCTATCGGTAATGCATAAAAATCCAGTATTCACAAAGTGACAACAAACATCGACAAACAAAGTGCACACCGACGGATAGAGAACCCCAAGAGGAAAGTCACAGTGATGCCCGAGCAAGAAAACTGACAAGCATTATTGACGAGCAGAATCAAAAGCATTATCAACAAACAAAACTTCACAGTGTTACCCAATGAACAGACAACCCTGACGGAGACACCCGAGGAGAATTGAAGTGTTTATTGAAGCTTAAAAGAGTTAAAACACCAAAAAGAACTGAAGTTTAGAAACGATAAAAGACTTAGCTGGCAAGAGCTATAGAAGGAGTTAACTGGTTGTTAACATTGTTTTCATTGACAAGCTAGAAGCCAGAGATAAGTAAAAGATTTAAAGCTGATTTATTCCAGTTGTCAAGGAGAAATCTATAGGATAAAACTAAAGTAAAGCTTCAAAGAAAGATTGGCTAAGATTGCGGATCACTCCAAGAACAAGAAAGTCAAGAAATGAGAAGTGGTGATATCATATCTATAAATAGACAATCTAATTCATTATAAATTAGGGGAGTGAATAGAGAAAGAGGATGTTGAAGAGAAATTGATGAAGAACAACTTCATACAGTCTTGATCAATCAAGCTGAAGAACAGAGCTATAATTTTGTGGACACCGAGAAACAAAGCACAACATCATTGAGAAAAAATAAGTGGAGCAAAGGTATTGAAAAGATACATTGATCAGAAAGGTATAATGAGCTTACAATAGATCTGAAAAATTTGCAAGTCTATAGTTGTATATGTGAACAGATAATTTATTGTTTCAATTTAACCATTGGATCAGAAAGTCTCTTAACTGAGCAGGACTTAATAATCCTATCTATATTGAGATACATCCCAAGGAGTATAAAAAATTTTGATCATGAAGATAGCATGAGATGCCAGATACCATTTGACAAACTGCACTGGGTTTGGTCATAGAAGGTAGCATAGAGATTTATGATATCGAGTGTCAAACTATTCTATTTAAATCCTCTAACAAGGTCACACCTAATAGTGTGTTTGTAACCATTAGCAGGGTTGGCTCTTCATCAAGCTCACTTCAGAAGAGTGAAAATTTTGGGTTACTGGTCCCATGTAGTTTTTCCCTTAATAGGGGTTCCATGTTAAAAATCCACCTGTCAATGTGTTTATGAGCCATTACTTTAGTGTTTTTCATTACACATAACTAATCTGGATTGATCGGTATACACTAAGTCATTTATTGTATTTCAGTAAATGAAAGACTGATAATCAGTAAACAGTAAGAATAAGGTTTAAAAGTGAACTCCGAGCAATAGTTTTTTGTTAAGATTATTTCAAGGCATTCATCTTGTAGGACTGAAGATAACTAGAGGCTTAATATTGTGATACTAAGTTTTTGGGTTGATTTATTGGAATATTTTTGAGGCCACTGATTCCTCCCCCCCCCTTAGTTATTCTAACAATTGGTATCAGAGCTTGTGTGCTTAGAAAGGGAGTTTAACAGCTCAAGCAAAAGATCACAAGATGAACAAACGAGATGTGCCCAAGTTGAACAAAGACAACTTTGCATCATGGCAAAGAAGAATAAGACTCCACCTATTAGGTATTGGAAATGATGTTGTTCAATACTTAGATATTGAATATGTGTTTCCTATAGGACCTCACACACTTGAGAAATTGAGAGGAAAGCATGATCATAATTGCATGATAATAGAGCTTGCTTCCTCACTCTCTGTTGTTGAGTTTGAAGATGTCAAAACCTGCACCTCTGCAAATAAAATGTGGGATAAATTGAAGTTGGTACATGGAGGAGATGCTAATGTAGAAAGCCTAAGATGGAGGTTTGATGACCTAAGGATGAAAGAAGGAGAAAATATCACTCAGTATAGCTGCAAAATAAAAGAGGTAGTTAGTGCTATCCGAGGAATTGGAGGTGTAATTGAAGAAGAGACTATGGTAAGTAAAATCCTAAGAACCTTACTGCCTATATATGTTGTTAGAGTATTTTCTATACAAGAAATGAGAGTAGTTGCAAACAATAATGTTACTCTAGATAGTCTAATTGGTAGACTGATTTCATTTAAGATGAATAAATTTGATAATAGTGTCTTACCATCTATAGAATCTGCATTCAAATATTCTTTGAAAATAAGTAAGTCAAGTCATAAACACACTATGAGGAATGATAGTGAAAGTGATAGTGATGACCAAGATCTTGATGAGATTGAAGCACTAATGACTAGAAGATTGTAGAGAGGCAAAGGTAGATACAAAGGTAAATTACCACTTGTATGTTTTAATTGTAAAGAGGTTGGACACTTTACTGCAAGATGTTCTAACAGAAGGAAAGATGATAGAAGTAATGATAGATCATATGAAAAGAAGTTTGATAGAGGTGATAACAAAGATTATCAATGCAACTGACAATCTGACAGAAGAGATACCTAAGACTACAACGACAAAGGAAAGAAATCTTGTTACCTAGATGAGAAAAAAGATGATGACACTGACACTGAATCTAATGAAGACATTGAGATGGTATTTGTAGGCATGAAGGATGATTTAGATGAAGAAGAAGAAACGTATGTAGAAACTGCACTCATATCTAAGGTTAGTAAGAATAATGTTGGGATCATAGATAGTGGTTACACTCACCACATGATTGGTGAAACAAAAGTTTGAAACTTTTGAGTACTACAATGGTGGATTAGTAAGAATAGGTAATGACACACCTTGTCCAGTTGAAGGTAAAGGAGCCATAATGTTGAATAACCTGATCAAATGTGAAAATGCTTAGGGCATAAAAGGACTTAATTATAATCTATTGAGTGTTTCACAACTGAATAACATAGGTCAACGAGTAGCATTTGAGAATAAGAAGGCAAAGATCTTCAATGAATCAGGCAGGTTGATCGAAATTGGTGATTAGACAAAAGGCAACCTTTTCTATCTTGATGATATTAACACCACTTGTTTAATGGCTAGAAATTAAGACATGTGGTTACGACATAAGAGATTGTGTCATGTGAATTTTGAAAACATGATAAAGATAAGAAATAAAAAAAGAGTAAGAGGATTACTGATCATGTCAAAGCCCGAGCATATCATGTGTAAGAATTGTCAAAAAAGTAAGATGACAATGTATAGTTTCAAGAGTAAAGCTCATGCATCTAATGCCATTCTATAATTAGTCCATACTAATCTATGTGTACCCATGAGGATAAAAAGTTACTATGGTGATAGGTATTTCATTCTCTTTGTAGATGATTATTCTAGAATGATGATAGTTATGTTCTTAAAAGATAAATCAGAAGCATTCAAGATGTTTAAATGGTATAAGGTTATGGTATAAAAACAAAGTGGTAAGGAATTGAAATGCTTAAGGTCAGATAGAGGAGGGGAATTTATTTTAGATGAATTCACTAACTTCTGTAATGAGCATGGAATTAAAAGATAGGTTTCTACACCAAGAACACCACATAAAAATGGGATTGATGAGAGGAGAAATAGATCCATTATTGATTGAGAAAAGCATCACTTAAACATTTTGGAGGGAAGCTGTTAGTACTGCTATCTACACATTGAACAAAGTACAATTGAAGAAGGACACAAAGAAGACACCCAATGTAAGTTACTTCAGAATCTTTGTTAGTCAATGTTATATTTTGAAATATGATAGAAATGGAAAGATTGACTCCAAAAGTGAAGAACGTATCTTCCTAGGGTATCCCACCAAAAGCAAGACTTATAAATGTCTTAACAAGTCCTCTAACAAGATCATTGAAAGTGCAAATGTAAGAACATATGAATTTGCAGAGAAGAATGATAAGGAAATCAGAAAAGAACCAAAAGACTACAACAGGCTTGTTTACACTGAAGAACCTAACACTCTACTTGATAAATAGTCTATCACTCCTGAGCAATATAACATTGCACCCGAGCATCAGGCTGCAATTATCGAAAACAAGGAAAATACTCAAGATGATGTTCTAAGTGATGGAGATTAGAATGAAGGTCAAAATGATAATCAAAATGATGGACAAAGAGCTGAAACAAAAATTTCCAAGTATGTCAGAAGACATCATCCACAAAATCAGATCATAGGAGACAAGAAAGCTTGAATGAGAACAAGAAGTAAGTCACTAAACACTAGATGTTTACTTTGTGATTTTGAGCCTAAATCTGTTAATACTGCACTTGAAAATGAAGAATGGGTAAGTTCTATGAATGAGGGGATAAAAAATATTGAGAAGAACAAGACATGGACACTAGTACCAAGACTAGATGAAAAGAATGTCATCGGTATCAAATGGATATTCAAAAACAAGCTGAATGAGAATGGAGAAGTCACAAGGAATAAAGAAAGAATAGTATGCAAAGGGTATGCACAAGAAGAAGGTATTGATTATGGAGAAACCTTTGCACCCTTTGCTAGACTAGAAGGAATAAGAATATTACTTTCTTATGCTACATTCAAAGGATTCAAGGTATACCGGATGGATGTCAAATCTAAATTCCTAAATGGAATACTGGAAGAAGAGGTATACATTGAACAACTAGAACGGTTTGTTGATCCAGACAAGAGAAACATGGTATGTAGACTACATAAAGCCTTGTATGGATTGAAATAAGAACCTAGAGCCTGGTATGAAAGACTTCACTCCTATCTCATAAGCATTATATTTGTAAGGACAAGTGAAAATAACAATCTGTACTTAAAAGAAGATACTAATGATAATATTTTGATTTCTGAAATATTTGTTGATGATATAATGTTTGGGGGTAATGATATGTTATGTAAATCATTTTATAATGAAATGAGCAAAGATTTTTAAATGTCTATGTTTGGGGAGATCAAATTCTTTCTTGGTCTACAAATTATTCAACAAGATGTAGTCATATATATCGCTCAGTCCAAATACATAAAGGAAGTGTTGAAGATATTCAAGATGGAAGATTCCAAGCCAGTTGGAACACCTATTTCTACTGGATGTAAGATGACAAAAGAAGAAAAATCAAATGAGGTAAATCAAACCCTATATAGATCAATAATTGGCAAACTAATGTATGTTGTTCATACTAGACCAGATATAGCACATGTAGTTGTAATAGTTGCAATATTCTCTGCTAATGTGAAAGAATCACATATGACTATTGTCAAGAGAATTCTGAGATATCTAAAGAACACCAAGGACTATGGCTTATGGTATAAAACAAATGTAAAAATTGAGCTTCAAGTCTATACAGATGTTGATTGGGCTAGAAACCTAGATGATAGGAAGAGCACAACTGGAGGAGCATTCTTCATGGGTGATAGACTTGTCACATGGATCAATAAGAACCAAGGATGCATCTCACAATCTACTAAAAAAGAAGAATATGTGGCTTCTTTTGCAAACTAATCAAACATTGCATGGATAAAACAATTACTAGAAGGTATGAATATGAAGATTCTTGAACCAGTGATTATCTATTTTGATAATACCAGTACAATTAAAATATCAAAGAATCTAGTCATGCATGCTAAGACTAAGCATATAGAAATTGAGCATCATTACTTAAGAGAATAAGTGCAAAGAAAAGAAGAGATACTAGAATATGTTCAATCAAAGGAACAATTAGCTGACATATTCACCAAGCCATTACCGAAAGATACATTTGAGTACCTGAGAAAGAGACTAGGGGTCCAACCCTTGTCTATATATCAGTAAGATGACTAGGAGATTGCATCAGCCTATACAGAAATCAGAAGATCATTCATGGTGATGCAAGTGGAGAAATGGAGTACAAAGATACATATGTACACAACAAGGTACAGAGTTACACTGAACACTAGAGATAATTTTGGCTAACCCAAAGCTATGTTGTTGATGGAAGGGAAATTCAAGGAGTATATTATAAAAAAAAAGAGAAAGGATATAACTTTGGAATGCTCAATGATTACTTTGGCATTGTTGTCAAAGGGAGAGAGATTTAAAGGGAGAGATGCAAATTGTAAGTGAGAGATTATCCTGAAGGAGAGAGATTACATATATACATATGAAATATCCATCAAAGGGAGAGAAATATCATGAGGGAGAGAATACCTACTAAGGGAGAGATTGTTGTCAAAGGAAAAAGAGATGATCAAGGAGAGGAACAATCAAGGTAGAGGACATATCAGAAATAGAATCAGAAGATGATACATCTATCCAGTAAAGGGAATGAATATTGAACAAGGCACTCTGCAAGAAACAAATCTAAGCTATATGAGCTTACCGAGAGCTAGACATTTGTATCAGTTATAGAACAATAAGTTTGGTATTTGATGAACTCAACTATTGTATTTCATGTTGTATTAGAAATAATATATTGTGATAATGTAGTGTGTTTCCATCAATGCCAAAGGGAGAGATTGATGAACCATAACTAATTGAATGTTTGTAGATGTTAAGTTGATGATCACCAAAATGCATAAATATAATGCAAGACACATAATCAGTTAATGGATTGTATTATCATTCATGTCAACTTGAAATAATCTAATTGGTTATACACATAGTGTCAAAGACTTCAAAGAACCAGAAAGATAAAGATTATGCTATCAGTAATGCATAAAAGTTTAGCATTCACAAAGTGACAACAGACACCGACGAAAAAAGTGCACACTGACGGATAGAGAACCCTGAGAGGAAAGTCACAGTGATGCCTGATAAAGAAACCCAATAAGCATTACCGACGAGAAGAATCACAAGCATTATCAATAGATAGACAACCTCGACGAAGACACACCCGAGGAGAACTGAAGTGTTGACCGAAGCTAACAAGTGTTAAAACACCAAAAAGAACTAAAGTTTAGAAATGAAAAAGACTTATCTGGTAAGAGCTGAAGAAGGAGTTAACTAGTTGTTAACATTGTTTTCATCAACAAGTTAGAAGCCAAAGATAAGTAAAAGATTTAAATTTATTTTATTTTAGTTGTCAAGGAGAAATCTACGGGATAAAACTAAAGTAAAGCTTTAAAGAAAGATTGGCTAAGATTGTGGATCACACCAAGAACAAGAAAGTCAAGAATTGAGAAATGGTGATTCATATCTCTAAAGAGACAATCTAATTCATTATGAATTAGGGGAGTGAATAGAGAAAGAGGATGTTGAAGAGAAACTAATGAAGAACAAATTCATACAGTACTAATCAATCAAGCTGAAGAAGAGAGCTATAATTGTGTGGACACTGAGTAACAAAGCACAACATCACCGAGTAGAAAGAAGTGGAGAAAAGGTATTGAAAAGATACATTGATCAGAAAGGTATAGTGAGATTACAATAGATATTAAAATCTACAAGTCTATAGTTGTATATGTGAACAGATAATTTATTATTTAAATTTAACCATTGGATCATAAAGTGTCTTAACCAAGCAGGACTTAATAATCCTTTCTATTGAGATACATCCCAAGGAGTGTCAAAAATTTTGATCATGAAGATAGCATGAGATGCTAGATACTATTTGAAAAACTACACTTGGTTTGGTCATAGAAGGTAGCTTAGAGATCCCCGATATCAAGTGACAAACTATTCTATTTAAATCCTCTATCAAAATCACACCTAACAGTGTGTTTGTAATCTTTAACAGGGTTGGCTCTTCACCGAGCTCACTTCAGAAGAGTGAAAATTTTGGGTTACCGGTCCCAAGTGGTTTTTCCCATAACAATGTTTCCACATTAAAAATCCACGTGTCAATATTTTTATGAGTCATTACTTTAGTGTTTTGCATTACGCATAACTAATCTGGATTGATCGGTATACACTAAGTCATTTATTTTATTTTAGTAAATGAAAGACTACTAATTGGTAAATAGTAAGAATAAGGTTTAAAAGTGAACTTCGAGCAGTCGTTATTGGTTAAGATTATTTCAAGCCATTCATCTTGTAGGACTGAAGATAACTAGAGGCTTAATATTGTGGTACTAAGTTTTTGGGTTGATTTATTGGAATATTTTTTAGGCCACTGATTCACTGCCCCATCCCCCCCCTCTTAGTTATTCTAACATAAATTTAATGATTAATAGCTATTCAAAACTTTAAAAATTTTATTCCTCTTCTTCCAGATGATTTAATTTTAAAATTCAAGTTACCCATTCTAAGAAACAAAGTAAAATTGTCCGTCCATTTTTTGTAAGGCGATTTGAAGATTTTTAAGCAAACCGTATGCAGAGGAAATAAAAAGCTTCAAATAATTGATGAAAATTTTAACCCAAAATTGTGTTGTGGTTCTCTTCCACTAAAAATTCATTAAGACCTTAGATGTTATCTTGTATAGTTGCGTGAAAGAAAATGTAGCAAACGAAGAAACTGACGACTAAAAACTGTTAGAAAAAGGAAAAATAAACGGGTTTTCTAGATTTATGATGTGTAAAGTGTTGGAAATGAGATGAGTTACTGAGAAGGGAGGGGTGAATCAGTTACTCCAAAATAAATCCCTTGTCCCTTAGATGTCTTAAACAATATAACATTGTTACTCGATCAATTAAGATATTCTTTTGTAACTCGGGTGTCAAAGCAATCTTTGTAATATCCAATGCAATTATACTTTAGTGATTAAGTGTAGAAACATAAAGCATGAAACAAATAACATATACATAGGTGACACCAATATTTAACAAGGAAGCCCAATATGGGAAAACCCACCAATGTTACTAGTTACTATTTTTCACTCTTCTAAAGTGAGCCCTGTTAGGAGCCAACCCTGTTAACGGTTACAAAAACAAACTGTAAGATGTGACCCTATTAGAGGATTTAAATCACCCTGTGAGGAGTGGCCTTGTTAGAGGTTTTCAAAACTTCAATGTAGAAATGCTACCTTGTGAGAGGATTTACAAAAAGACAGTTAAGTCTATTATGTTAAGAGATTTGAGATCACTGCTACAATTGTTAGAAAGTAACAATAAATTGACCTGTATGTGTTAGCAACTGTCTTTGTTGATTCATATCTCTATTCATATTATAACTAGATCCTTGCTGATCAAATATTCTATTGCATCTCTGAGTGTTATGTACTCAATTAGAATCCCATCTGATTTTTCCTTCACTCTTCAGATCACAGAATTCCACACTTCTGCTTGTCTTCAACTTTTCACACACTTCTCATATTCAATCCAAACATGACCTTTCATATATATGATAAGCCTTGCCAATTCATCTTGAATACACTTCTAAATAAGTAATAAATCACAATTCAGTCGGCCTCGTATAACCAATTAATTATAGAATGTAAACCAATGTTAGATGACTGAAACTGAATAATCAACTTGGTTAATACTAAGTTTCTTTAATGCCCGACCATGAATAAAATGCCCAAGTGACTCGATCAAGACTAAACATCTTCAATACCTGACTGATCTTGGTCAACACTGAAAAAATCTTTCCATTCACCAACTATGCTCGGTCTTGATGTAGACATTTGTGTAACATCACTACATAAGTGTATATACATGTGTAACATCAATGACAATACAATTGAATAATTGTCTTCAACAATCTCCCTCTTTGGCATTGATGGCAACACACAATGTCATAATACTAAGAATTGTAGAGAAAAAAAAAAAAATATTTAATGTCTTTAGCTTCATTCTGATTCTCATCCAAAAACTCCCTCTTTGATCATAATTTGTCTGTTGATAAGATTTCTTTTGTATTATATCAAAACTCTGTCTCTTGAGTAATTTCTTTTGTATTATATCAAACTCTCCATCTTTGACAATAGATGCCAAAGACTCCATCTCCACAAATACTAAATATCAATAGCAATAGTCAATGCTATTTCTCTTTGAAGTTTTAATGTACCTAAATGTACTAATTCATCTACAATGGGCACCGATGTACTTGCATCAACTGATAGATCTTCACTGTGGCTTGGGTTGATGCATCACTAAACTGTATTTTAGTGAGCTTTAGTTAGGGGAAGCACCCCTAGCTTTCCTCTAAGATAAAAAAATGCATCCTTAGGTAAATGTTTTGTGAATATGTTTGCAACTTGTTCTTTAATACTCACATATTCCAACCTTCTTTATTATGTACCATTTCTCTCAAGAAATGATACTTTATTGCTATATGCTTGGCTTTGGTGTGCATCACGAGATTCTTTGAAGTGTTAATGGCACTGGTATTGTCACAGTAGATAATAAATGGTTCTTTTACTTCTTCCTTCATTCCTTTCAACAAATTCTTGAACCATATGATGTTTCAATAGTTTACTGTTGCAAAAACATATTCTACCTCTACTGTAGACTTAGAGATACAATTCTATTTCTTGCTAGTCCTAGACACTAACCTCTTTCCAAGAGAAAAAGCTCCACCACTGGTGCTTTTCCTATCATCAACACTTCTATCCCAATCAACATTAGTGAATGTCTTCAAATCAAAGTTCCCACCTTTCTTCTACCATAAACCATAGTCTTCAGTACCCTTAAAATATCTCAAAATTATTTTGATTTCCATTAGGTGATTGTCTCTAGGATTAGTTGAAAATATTGCAACAATACCAACTGCCAATGCAATATCAGGTCTGGTGTGAACAACATATTGTAATTTTCCAATCATGGATCTGTAGTTGGTCTGATCTACCTCCTTTGAATCATCATCCTTAGAAAATTTTTGTCTAGTACACATGGGTGTTCCAACTGGTTTGAAATGTTCCATTCCAAATTTCTTGAGTATCTCCTTGATATATTTTGATTGAGTAATGTAGATACTATCCTTCATTTTATGTACTTGTAATCCAACAAAGATTTTGATCTCACCAAACATAGACATCTGAAACTCTTTACTGATAGCTATAGAGAATGCTTTGCATAAGTCATCATATCCAGTGAATAATATGTCATCAACACATTTCTTTGCTAACAATATTTTCTTATGTGGTCCTTCTTTGATGTATAAGCTACTATTATCATTAGTTCTCTGAAATCCAATACTTACTAGGTAACCATGTAGTCTTTGATACCAATCTATGGGCACTTGTTTCAGTCCATATAATGATGTGTGCAATTTGCAAACCATATTATTTATGCTAGGATAAACAAATCCTTCAGGTTGCTCAATGTAGACTTCTTCTAGGACTCCATTTAGAAATGCAGATTTCACATCCATTTGATATACTTTGTATCCTTATGTGTAGCATATGCCAGAAGAGTTCTGACTCCTTCAAGTCTTGCAACAAGAGAAAAAGTTTCTCCATAATCAATACCCTCTTCTTGAGCATATCCTTTACAAACTAGTCTGGCCTTGTTTCTAAAAACTTCACCATTTTCATTCATCTTATTTATAAAAACCCACTTGGTTCCAATCACATTCTTTTCCTTTGGTCTAGGCACAAGAGTCCATGTTTTTTTCTTCTCAATCTGCTCAATTTCTTCATTCATTGCTTCTATCCAACTTTCATCATTCAATGCATCTTTAACAATTCTAGGTTCAAATTCACTAAGTAAACATGTACCTTTGAGTTTGTTCCTTGTCAATACACCTTCTGTCTGATCTCTAATTATTTTCTCAGGTTCATGATGCCTTCTAACATAATTGGAAAGTACTGGATCCTTCAGTCTTGATTCTGGACTTGATCCACTAGGTCTATCATTTTCAAACATTATTTCTTTTTCTTCTATCTAATGCTCGGGTTCCACTGTCTGTGACTCAGGTTCCTCTATCTGTGACTAGGGTCCCTTTGTTTGAGACTGAGTTCCCTATGTTTGTAACTCGGTCTCTTCTACCAGCAGCTTGGGTTGCATAGTCTAAAACTTAGGTTGCATAGTTTGTGTTAGTATATTCAGTGGTTGACAGTTCTGATGTCCAATCAGCATTGCTCGAGTCATAGGCATAGTATCAGGTTCATGATACACAAAGTTCTTGTAGTCTTCAAGCTCTTTACTATTCTGCTCTTCACATGTTTTTGTAAACTCATCAATCTTGACTTGTACACTTTCTATGACTTTATGAGTAGTAAGATTCAGACATTTGTATGCTTTGCTTTTACATGAGTAGCCTAGGAATATTCCTTCATCAATTTTTGCATCAAGTTTTCCATTTCTTTCTTCTGATGTAACATTTACTTCCAAATACTTTTAAATAATGAACATTAGGTTTATAGCCATACCATAGTTCAAAAGGTGTCTAGTTACTACCTTTCTTCAGTTGAACTCGATTCAAGGTGAACATTGTAGTGCCAATGGCCTCCTTCCAGTATTTGGTAGAAACATTCTTTTCAATCATTAGGGTTCTGGCACAATCCATATTGGATTTGTTTCTTCTTTCTACTATTCAATTTTTCTATGGTGTACCAGGGTTAGATACCTATCTTTTGATTCCTCTTTCATTATAGAATTCAATGAGCTCATTAGAAATGAATTCTCCTCCTGTGTCAGATCTTAGACATTTTAGTTTCTTTCCTGTTTCCTTTCCAACTCTTGCAAGATACCATTTGAATTTCTAAAAAGCTTTTGATTTTTCTCTGAGAAACATGAAAGTCATCATTCTGGAATGATCATAAAAAAATAGAATAAAATACTTCTCTCCAATGTAGCTTGTTGTCCCAATTGGTCCAAAAAGGTCAGTATGTACCAATTCCAAGATTTCATCAGTGTTTTAATTCTTGCTTTTGAAACTTGTCTTGCTCATCTTTCCAATTTGACATTGTTTGCATAATGCTAACTCAGGTTTCTTCAAAATAGGAATACCTCTAACTCGCTTGTTTTTTCTTATGTTTACCAGATTATCAAAATTTACATGACACAACCTTTTATGCCATAGCTAACTTTCTTCTACTTATGCAATAAAGCATGAACTTTCAGTGAGATCAAGATAGAATAGATTACCTTTTGTTTGCCTTCCAGTTCCAACTAGGTTCCCTTTACCATCCAGGAGCTTGGCCTTACCATTCATGAACTCTACCTTAAAGCCAATGTTGTTCAACTGTGCTACACTGAGTAGATTTCTCCTTAGTCCTTCAACCCAATAAGCATTATCACATTTTATTCCTTCTGTCAGAGTAATGTAACCTTTTCCTTTCACATAGCAAGGTTCATCATTCCCAAAATTAACATTCCCTCCATCATAGTGCTCAAGATGTTCAAATTTTGTCTTATCACTGGTCATGTGATGAGAACAACCACTATCAATTATCCATGTGTCATTTTTACTGGTATGTGAGAAAAGTGTTGTATTTTCATCTTATTCATTAGACTCATCCTTAATAGCAATATAAACCATTTCATCTTCATTTTCATCACTATCAGAATATTTAGCAATATAACAAGACTTCTTACCTTTGTCCTTGTAGCTCTTGTAGTTCTTGAAAATTTTCTTGCCTTTGTACTTGTTGAACTTTTTCTCATCTTTGTCTTCTTTGTTCAGACACTTGGAAACAATGTGACCAACCTCATTGCATGAAAAGAAAATCAATGACATTCTTCCTTTGTATTTTCCATTGGCAGCTCTCCTTACAAGTAATGCTTCAATGATATCTAGATCTTCATCATCAGATTCATCATCACTATCACTTTCAATCTACTTCCCTTTTGAGTATCTTACCAAGGTTTAATTTAGCTTTGAATGCAGACTCAAAATTGCTAGATCTAGGAGAATAATTGTCAAAGTTGTCCAGCTCAAAATTTGTAAGCCTTCCAAATAATGTATCCAGAGTTATATCCTTATTGCACCTCATCTCTTGAATAGCTGAAACTCTAATAGCATAGATAGGAAGTAAATTTTTTAATACCCTATTGGCCACTGTTGTATCTTCAATTATTCCTCCTGTAGCTCTGATGGCACTCCCAATCTTCTTGATTCTTTCACTGTAACTTGTAATGTGTTCTCCTTCTTTCATTTTCATCTGATAAAATTTTCCTCTGAGACATTTTTCTTTGGCTCTCTTTATATTTGCATCTCCTCCTTGAATGTCCTATAATTTCTTCCACATATCATAGGTTGTAGGGTACTCCTTGACTTCATCAAATTCTGAGTAGCTAAGTGAAGAAGATATATCAATCATCATTATGTTATGAAGTTTCTGTTCCATCATCTGTTCCATAGTCATAGCTATTGTTGGTTCCACATATTTGTTGTTCAAAAATTGCAAACCAGCATCTCCAATAGTAGATAGATGTAGCCTCATCAGCTCTTGCCATGCATGGAAGTTGTCTTTGTTTAGCTTTGGGATCTCCCTTTTGTAAGACATCTCTAATCTTTAGCTTAGGCCCTGAAACCTTCTCTGAAAGCACTTGCATCTCTGATACCAATTGTTGGAAATGAGATGAGTAACTGAGAGTGGAGGGGTGAATCAGTTACTCCAAAACAAATCCCTTGTCCCTTAGATGTCTTAAACCATATAACATTGTTACTCGGTCAATTAAGATATTCTTCTGTAACTTGGGTATCAAAGCAATCTTTGTAATATCCAATGCAATTATACTTTAGTGATTAAGTGTAGAAACATAAAGCATGAAACAAATAACATATACACAGGTGATGCTAAGATTTAACATGGAAACCCAATATGGGAAAAACCACCAATGTAAGTAGTTACTATTTTTCACTCTTCTGAAGTGAACCCTGTTAGGAGCCAACCCTATTAAAGGTTAAAAAAATACACTGTTAGGTGTGACCCTTTTAGATGATTTAAATCACCCTGTGAGGAGTGGCCTTTTTAGAGGTATTCAACACTCCAACATAGAAATTCTACCTTGTGAGAAGATTTACAAAAAAACTGTTAAGTCTACTCTATTAAGAGATTTGAGATTACTGCTACAATTATTAGAAAGTAACAATAAATTTACCTGTATATGTAAGCAACTACCTTTGCTGATTCAGATCTCTATTCTTATTATAACTGGATCCTTGTTGATCAAATATTCTATTGCAGCTCCAAGTGTTCTGTACTCAATTAGAATCCCATTTGATTTTTCTTTCACTCTTCATATCATAGAATTGCACACTTCTACTTGTCTTCAACTTTTCACACACTTCTCATAGTCAATCCAAAACTTGACCTTTCATATATATGTTAAGCCCTGCAAAGTCGGCTTGAATACACTTCTAAATAAGTAATAAATCACAATTCAGTCGGCCTCATATAACCAATTAATTATAAAATGTGAACCATTATTAGTCGGCTGACACTGAATAATCAACTCGGTTAGTACTGAGTTTCTTTAATACCTAACCATGACTGAAATGCCTGAGTGACTCGGTCAACACTAAACATCTTCAATACCCCACTGATCTCTGTCAACACTGAAAAACTCTTTCCATTCACCAACTGTGCTCAGTTTGGATGTAGACATTTGTGTAACATCACTACATAAGTGTATATACATGTGTAACATCAATGACAATACATAATTGAATAATTGATGAAAATTTTAACCCAAAATTGTGTTGTGGTTCTCTTCCACTACAAATTCATTAAGACCTCAGATATTATCTTGTACAGCTGCGTGAAAGCAAATGTAGCAAATGAAGAAACTGACGACTAAAAACTATTGGAAAAAGGAAAAATAAATGGGTTTTCTGTAATTATGACGTGTAAAGTGGTGGAATTTGATGGACGATTCAGAAGACTTCAATGGTAGTCATTCTTTCTCAACCATTTCCCATCATTGATTGGAAAAAATAGCCCGACCTTTCACATATGGAAATGCCTACGGCGTAAATAGTTACATTTGAAATGTAAGGCTCTACTTGATATGATAAAATATTAACAATGAATATGTAAAATATACAATAAAGATCAAATAGTGGAATTGTATAATCTTATTCTACACTTAATTATACCTCTCATTCTACATCTAATTATACCCCCTTTAAGTGAAAGGAATTGAGAAAATGATAAATTAAAGAGCTCTCTCAACCAAAACTCCTTTTTGAAATCATTTAATGTTAAATGATTTCAAATTCTTAAATTAATGATTGGATGATGATTAAGAAGGCTAATTAAATAATTAACTTTAATTAGTTAATGTTAGAAGGGAATAGAATTCTATGTTAAGGTGTAAATTATGTTAGGTATTTGCTATCGGGATGAACAAGATGCCATTAAGAAGTTGAAGACATTAGGGATCAGACCATGATGTGAAAAACCACCAAAAAATGTTCAAGCGAGAAATTGCATAGAGAGATAGTTGGACTTTTGGCCTAGAATCTTTTTTTAGTTAAATGTTCCACCTAATATCCTAGTTTGAAGTGGCTGACATGATATGTTATAATAATGAGATATTTTGTGTTAGCTATTCTTCATTACATTTTTACAACTTAATTCATATTGCAACACCTTCCTAGTGGTTTACCAATCATATTGGAGCTAAATAT
>MU224724.1:0-14691 GCA_018584345.1 Thuja plicata | reverse complement strand
ATAACACATCTTCAGTGCATTGGTTTTGAGATTTATGAGGTTGCTACACAAGCAGTTGATGTTCCTACTCTAAAGGATCTTGTAGAAGAAGACTCTGCAATTAAAAAAGAAGAAGAGTTCACTCAGAATGGTATTGCCAAAGAAGCCCTAATCAGTGCCCTATCTGACAGTGAATTTTCTGAGATCAAGAAGGTAGATAAAGCATATTATATTTGGAAATAATTATAAGATATGTTTAAAGGAGACATCCAAGAAAAGAATGCACACAGAAAGACATGGAAGAAAATATACAATAATTTAGAGATGCTACCTGAAGAAAACATCAAAGCTTACAATCAGAGGATTAATGAAGTAGTATCAAGAATCAAGAACAATGGTGGAGAAATTTTGGAAGAAGAAATAATGGAAAAACTGATGACTACACTTACTACAGATTATGAAAGAAAGATAAACATCCTAGATGAAACCATGCAATTCTCAAAATAATTCAAGAGAGAGACTTTGATCAGAAAAATATCTGCATTTGAGATATCAAGATTGAAGACAAAATGTAAAAGTAAGACAGCTTTCAAAGCCACAGTTCACAACAATAAATCTACAAGAAGCTCCAGTAATAATGAAGAAGTGGATACAGAACTAGAAGAAATCATTGCTATGATTTCAAAGAAGGAAAGGAAAGGTAAAAGGAAATATGAAGGACAGCTACCATTCAAATGTTTCTCATGCAACAAAATTGGTCACTTTGCATCCAAGTGTCCTACAAGATTCAAGAAGTTCATATCAGTTTACAAGCCCAAGTACACTAAAGAATGTTATCATGCTGAAGATGGTGTAACTGATGATGATTTAGGAGAAGATGAAATTGGATTAATTTCCATTAAAGACATTGAGAAAATGGTTGAAGAAATGGACAAAGAAGATGAAGAGAAAGCACAAGAGTTAGCATTAGTTTCCAAAGCAGACATCAAGATTAACTGGATCATTGACAGTGGATGTTCACACCACATGATAGGAGACAAAGAAATATTCATACATTTGGACAAATACAAGGTGGCATGGTTAGATTTGGAGATAACACTACAAAACCTATCATAGGCAGAGGTTCTATCACCTTAGATGGAAAGAACAAGACAGATGATGTTCTCTATGTTGATGGTTTGCATCATAACTTACTAAGTGTTGAAGAGTTGCTTGATAAAGGATATCAGTTGGAATTCAAAAACAAACAATGCATAATTAACAACAAAGAAGGAGACATGATTTCATTAGGCTCAAAGACCAAAGGTAATGTCTTTCAGCTCAATTCAGAAGTAAGTTGTTTTGTTGCAAAAGTAGATGACAGTTGGCTATGGCACAAGAGACTCTGTCATATCAATTTTGACAACATAGTCATGATAAGTAATGTAAAGGCAGTAAGAGACCTTCCAAATATCGCAAGACTAGTTGACACTATGTGCAGGGAGTGTGTGATGGAGAAGCATGTGAGGACCTCATTCAGGAGTAAACATGACTTTGTTGAGAACAAATTAGATCTAATACATACAGACCTATGTGGACCTACCCAAACAAGATCATACTACGGAGAAAGGTATTTTATTTTTTTTGTTGATGATTTCTCAAGAATGATGTGGGTTGCATTCTTAAAAGAAAAATCTGAAACTTTTGAGAAGTTCAAAGTATTCAAAGCTAAGGTTGAGATTGAATTTGGATTGAAGATAAAATTCCTAAGATCTGATAGAGGAGGAGAATTCACCTCTAACCAGTTTTATGACTACTGTGAAGAACATGGAATCAAAAGATAGTTAAGTGCACCCAGAACGCCTCAGTAGAATGGGATAGCAGAAAGGAGGAACATAATAATACTTGACACAATGTGCACTATCATGATTGAAGGAAAGGAGGCCCATACCTACTGGAGAGATGCGGTCAATACAGCAGTCTATACTATCAATAGAATACAATTGAGGCTAGGCGTAGACAAGACACCTTATGAACTTTGGTTTGGTAATGTACCTACTGTAAAATACTTCTGAATATTTGGAAGCAAGTGTTACATCAAGAGAGATGAAATCATTGGCAATTTTGATGCTAGAAGCGATGAAGGTATTTTTCTTGGTTACTCTACTAAAAGCAAAGCCTATAGATGTTTTAATCTAAGATTGAAGAATATCATTGAAAGTACTCATGTAAAGATTGATGAGAATTTTATGATTCAAGAAAGCTACTATGAATGTGCTCCTATGATTGAAGTTGAACCCAGACCCATTAGTAAGGACATAGTTATTGAAGAAATGTTTGACTGTATTGATGTTTCATGCAAAAAGCCTCAACCAAGTCAAGAAGAATCATAGATTACAAATGAGAGTGTCACTCCTAAGAACTCAAAATACACATCCAAATACCACTCTAAAGAAGACATAATTTGAGATCAAAGCACTAAAGTCTTGACAAGATCCAGAGAAAAAGGTTCAACCATTGATGAAGAGGTATGCTTACTTTCTCAGATTGAATCCTTAAGTGTTGAAGATGCGTGCAAAGATTCAGATTGGAAAAATGCTATGCAAGAAGAATTGGATCAGATAATCAAGAATGATACATGGGAACTGGTCCCTAGACCTCATGATAAAAATGTGATTGGAACAAAGTGGATATTCAGGAAAAAGATGAATGCAGAGGGCACAGTGGTAAGAAACAAAGCAAGATTAGTATGTAAAGGATATGTGCAAAGAGAATGAATAGATTACACTGATACATTTTCCCCTGTGAGAAGACTGGAAGCTATCAAATTGTTTTTGGCTTATGCAACATTCAATAACTTTAACGTATATCAAATGGATGTCAAGTCAGCTTTCCTAAATGGTGACTTGAAGGAGGAAGTCTACATAGAGAAGCCTGAAGGATTCAAACTTTCAGACAAACCAGACATGGTATGCAGACTAAAGAAAGCACTTTATGGACTTAAATAGGCCCCAAGAGCTTGGTATGATAGACTTGATGGCTACTTAACAAAGATAGGATTCAGAAAAGGAGCATCTGACTGTAATTTATTCATAAGAGAGACCGATGAAGGATTACTACTCATTGCTATTTTTGTTGATGACATTATCTCTGGAGGTAATGAAAAACTAAGTGCAGAATTTGCCAAGGAGATGAAGAGTGAGTTTGAAATGAGCATGATTGGACCTATCAAATATTTCTTGGGATTGAATGTAATACAAAATAACAAAGGCATATTCATAAATTAGTCTAAGTATGTGAAAGAGATATTGAAGACTTTAAAAATGAAAGATTGCAAACCAGTAAGCACCCCCATGATAACAGGAAGCAATCTTTCTAAAGATGATGATTCCACGATAGTTGACAAGACACTATACAAGTCTATGATTGGAAAACTCATATATCTTATTCAATCTAGACCAGACATTTCAAATGCAGTTGGCATTGTTGGAATATTTGCAGCTAAACCTAAACAAAATCATCTAATGGAAATAAAAAGAATATTCAGATACCTAAAAAGGACTATAGACTATGGTTTATGGTATCCTAACTTAGAGAACATACAACTTCATGTGTATACAAATGCAGATTGGGCAGGTTGTGTTGATGACAGAAAGAGTACATCAGGAGGAGCAGTATTTCTTGGAGATAGGTTAGTCACTTGGACAAGAAAAAAGAATAATTATATCTCACAGTTGAAAGCAGAAGCTAAGTATGTTGCAGCAACATTGAATTATTCAACATTGAGATCAAATATCACTTTCTAAGAGAAAAAGTTGTAGACAAAGAAGTAAAGTTGGATTATGTGAGCACTAAAACATAGCTAGCAGATATTTTACAAAGCCTCTATCAAAAGATACTTTTGAGTATCTCAGGGAGAAGCTGGGAGTAATTCCCTTTCCTGAGTCTGATTAGAATTTGCAGCAAAAACATTAGTCCTTGGTGACTGATAAAAGGTTGACTACTCTACTTCTGGAGTAGTACCTGTGCTTAGTGGTGTTTGGCACCCTTTGTCATTGATATCAAAGGGGGAGTATATAGTAAGGGGGAGCATGTACTCTGGGGGAGTATACAGTCAGAAGAGTAGTAGTAGTGAAGAGGAACCTTTGATGAGGATATTGAGAAGATTGTAAAAATAAGGAAGACGCTTTGAGTTGATGATATCATATATTGCCATCAATGTCAAAGGGGGAGATTGTTGGAGATTTTCCTCTATGCAAATAGTTGTTTGTATGTTTGTCATTGATAACAACATATAATATACAGTAGGTATATTATATGCAATTATCAGTACAGATGTTCTAGTACTATGCATTTTTATTTCCATGGTGTATACATGTTCTAGTTGCTATGTGCATTCACCTAGAGTCAGATATGCAGTTTTAGTTGAGTTATGTTAATTAGTTATGGCAGTTACAGTTTTTGGAGTTAATCTGTTAAGAGCCGATGTAAATATAGTGTTTCCTGAGTTGCACCTATCTTTAGGATATGTGTGTTTGTATTAATGTTTATTTATGAGTAAATGTTGATTATCCAAAGGTGCTAAACTTGTTTTAACAAAATCATGATGTTGGAGTTAATTTGGTGAAGTTGACTTTGTGAAGTGTTGTGTCTATTCAGTTTGAGTTGTGCGGTCCTAATTTTGATTGTGTGCTTGGTTGAGCCAACAAGGAAGTTGATGAAGTGTTTCTAGATACATTCATGACCTTATCCTTGGTGAAGATGCATATAGCAATTCAAATATGTTCGCTAAGTGTAGAAAATGAAGTGAAAAAGAAAAGACAGAGCAGAGTAGAGAAGAAAATCAGACAATATAATTTGAAAGATCTATGTGAAGAAATAGAAGTAGATTACAATTCATTGGATCTGATCAAGACAACAGGTCTACTTAAATAGCTCATTTACCAGATATAGTGTATATCTGTTCTAATGAAGGTTGCAGCCTTCATCATCTTAGCAGTGAGCTATTGGACAGTGAGTCCTCACCCCTAACAGGGTTGTTTGTAAAAGACTCTTAACAGGGTCCGACCTTTAACCAGGTCTCTATACTTCTTGCATTGTAAAGATCAACTCCTAACAGGGATCATTATAAACTAGTGCAGTTATTTGTGGGTGCTAATTCCCACCAGGGTTTTTACCTATTTAGTTTCCCCATAACCAAAATTATGGAGTACTCTATTGTGTTATCTGAATTTGCATTTACTTTATATCAAATCATAATTAAGAAGAGAAAAGAATTAAATTAAGTGATAACTGATTCACCCCCCCCTCTTAGTTATCC
The DNA here is from genome assembly GCA_018584345.1 of Thuja plicata. Classification (NCBI taxonomy): domain Eukaryota; kingdom Viridiplantae; phylum Streptophyta; class Pinopsida; order Cupressales; family Cupressaceae; genus Thuja; species Thuja plicata. Next base: position 9,413 of record MU224724.1, on the reverse strand, counting down.
TTTTGGGACTATTCTAACAAGTAGTACATCCATGCTGAAAAATCCTAGGCATGTGCTTCCCCAAAGACCTAGCATAGAAATATGATCCCCGCTTGTATACTTTCTTTGAAATCCATGCAGGGGATCTCCAGCTTCATTTTGCTGTAGTCTTTTTTTAGCATCTTAAGCTAGTGGGTGTTGAGGTTTTTTTGGGCCTCCTGTTGAACATTGTTGAACTCCTTCAGTGATGTGGCTCAAGAGATGATAATAGAATTGGTGAACTGGGGAATTCTCAGTCTGAAATAAAAATTAGCAGCATCGAGAGACACTAGGCGCATTGGGTAGCTCGTTGGAAGGGAAGCAACAAGTATAATAGCCCAGATGGTTGTGTTGTAATGCTCCACCAGAGTGAGAATCAGCTTCAAGGACTACATAGAGAAAAGGAAGCACGTGACTTTGATTATGCTGGAGGCAGCCAAATTCTTGGCCATGAGGTCTTTGATAGAACTTTGAGTGAACATTGTCCTAACCGGGCTCTACAATTTGGCCCATGGTTTGACCTTTGTGTCGGTGATCAGTTGCAGTTTGGAATCCACCTTAGATCCCACAATGACACCCTCCCTTAGATATTTTGCAGTGAGTGGGAGCTTTTCCAATGCCTTCTCAGCCCTTGTCTTGGTGGCTTCCCTTGTTTAGGTGGATGGAAGTTCTATACTTGTAGGAGGGGAAGGTATCTCAGACATGTTGCTTGAGTTTTTGGTAACCTGCAATACTGGAAAACCATTAATATATATAATCACATATAATAAACCCTCGGGTTCCAGAGATTTCATCACCTTTTCACACTTGTCCTCAAGAAGATGTTAGTTGATATCAAATCCTGGAAATGCAATAAATGAAATAACTTACTTCAAATTTTATCAACATCCGAGTGTCTCGGGGATTCTAGTTCATCCAAAAAAGGAGATGAAGGCTAAGGGTTTACATGGAACCCAGAGTCCAGAAAACTGACCATTATTGAATGACCTAGCTATTGTTATACTGGGCTGATGTGGGTTGGCATGTGGTCATGCAATAAATGGAGTAATGGAATTATGGTGACATTTTTCTTAACACGAGAGGATTGAATGCCACTTGGGATGGTTTTGAATGCTTGTAGATGGGGAATTGATCCTACCATGAATGTTGAAGTGATGGGGAGAGAGAAAGGTCACCACCTAAATAGGAGAGGTGACGAGGTTGAGTCTGGCAAACACCAGGTGGGTGAGATAAAATTTGTTTAAATGACACAGAGGGTGTGGTGAGTTCACCATGGGATGGGTAGGACTTGAACAGAATGTACAGACTGGGCATGAATTTTCAGACAAATATACAGAGGCTACGCCCTATGAACACAAAAAAATTTTACAAGCAACCTACAAGCTGCTATTCAAAGATTTATAGAGATTTAACATTTATTCACACTACTCTACAACTACACAAAAGTTGAACAACCTTCTTGCAGAGCCATCCCACCAACGGGAGGCGACAACGAAGACAGAGAAGGAGAAACCCAAAAACAAAGAAACAAAACACAAACCAAAAGAAAGAAAAGAACTAGAAGGGCCTACCTTAAAATCAAAAATATAGAAGGAAGGACACAGGAGGTACTCTACAAATGAACAACTCTAGAAATCTGTGAGCACACCAAGAACACTATAGGATAGTTTGAACACACACGAGACCAAACTCCAAATCACTGTTACTCACTCGAAGCAAATTGCACCTAGCTCACTAATAAATCACATAAATTGCTCTTAATTCACTCCGAGGGTAATTGTTTCATGGTAAGTGTAACAATGAAGGATGAAGTCCTATTTATACCCCTTAGGTTAAAATGCACCATTCGCCTTCTACAAATCCTGAGAAAAGGCAAACCTTCAGACTCCAGGCCCGGGGATCTCGCGTGACCACACCCTCCAACTAAAGAGGAAGCAATGGCACAAAGAATCTCGAAGTCCAAAATTTGGATGGCACAAAGGAAACAAAATGCTCCAGGACTGGGTCTTAGAGTGAGGAAAACCAAAAAGGAAATAACAAAGGCCCCGCGGAGGCAAAGGCCGGAGAAAAGAAAAGAAGACCAAAAAGAAACAAAGGGAGAACCAAAAGAAAAAAAAGGGGGACCCAACATTTTGCTAACAAAATATATGGAAGGGTATGCAGGGAAAAAAAAATGGTGACTCTCTGGGATGAATGTCTTAGTGCATTTGAGAATTACAGTATCTCTGGCTAGCAAGACTGAGACTCATCGTTACCTAAATCATTTCACTTCCAAGGTGTGGGGTGTCTGAGAAAATATAACTCACTAAGATTCAATCCCTCAATCTTTTTTCAGTCGTGAAGTGTGTGCTTTGTAAAAAAATCAAGCTGATGGTTTTCAGGAGAAACAAAGAGATGACACTAAGTGCATCAGACCAAAATTGCTATATCTTGGGAAATCCCTGGATTCTGGAATTCTCTATTCTCCAGTTCTCTTTTACTTTTCTTTTGAAGATGGGGAAGGTGGTACTCCTTTCATTGTGAGCCTTAAGATTGGCTAATTTTTACAGCGGTACTTCTTTCACCTTGCCATCCATTTTGATTTACCGAATAGGAGAGACATTCCAAACTCAGGATTTTCTTTTGATTTTTGGATATGGCTAATAACTAGTGCAACCACTCTGCCCTCAAGGATCATAAAATTACTTTCTCTCTATGGTTTTTTGTTAATTGATGTCAAGAATTTCAAGATGTGAATCCGATGAAAATTTCCCATAACCTTTTACCATGCATATAAAATAACTCTGAAGTGCAGACAAATCCCCCCATGCTAACAATTGATTCTAGACTAACCAAAATGTGTAAGGCAACATTCTAGGGACTAGATGTCATGCGAAGCATACCTGTCTAAAAGAAAAGAGCAACATGTTGGGAACCCAAAAAAGCAAGACACATAAAGAAAAAAAGAAACCAAATACATAAAACAAAACAAAGAAAGGAAAGTGGCCCCAGAGGATAGCCGACTATTTACAAGGACAAAATACTCCCAAGGAGTGCCAGGAAAATTTACAGGTAGGAAAATACACATATGCTACAACTTCGGGAAACTTACCTCCAACTTCTACTTGAAGTAGTGTTTGAGAAACTGTCTATTGATAGTAAATGGAATGACTTCTCTAGTCATGGGGCTAAGGTGATAAGTGTTGGCCCCATAGATCTCTAAAATTAAATAAGGTCTGAGCTAGAGCCTTTGGAATTTATTATGCTTTCCCTTCTTCTCCCGGGCTTTGTCCAACAAGAGGACTAAGTCTAAAATCTGAAAGGCTTTGTATTGGTCTCTTATGTCAAACCATCATTTGACAATTGCTTGGTGACATGTAAAATGTTCCAGTGTTGTGTCTCTTTGTTCTTCCATTCTCACCAGGTTCAAGAGGTGAACCTCCACGATGTTATCCTGGGTGTGAAATTCCTGCATGAACTGCAAGACAGGGATTTGTAATTTTATTGGGAACACAAGACTCTAGCCATAAACTAGGTGAAATGGAGAGGTTCCCAGGGCTGCCTTAATTCTAATGCGGTCCACCCAAAGGGTGAGCTTGAGTTTCTGGTGCCAATCCCGAGGTGTTTTCTCTAGCAAATGTTTGATCACTTCCAATAGATTTTTGTTGGTGGATTCGGCAACGTAGTTACCCTGGGGATAATAGTTGCTGGAAAATTTCAAGGTGATCTTCCTCTAATATGTCCATTCTAAGATTTGTCATAAAGAAAATGCCAGACCATTGTCACATAAGATAGCAAAAGGCATTCTAAATCTTGTGATGATGTTCTCTTCCAAGAACTTGATGACTACATCCACAGTATTGTTTTTGCATGGGATTGTCTCAGACCACTGGGTACAGTAATCAATAGTAGTTAAAATATATCAGTATTTGATAGATGAGTTGGGGTTTATCTCCTTGATAAAATCAAATTCCCATTGGGCGAAGGATCAAACCTTGAAGACCAGCTATAAAGGTATTTCCGGGTTCCACTCGTGATGAGTGGTGGTTTGATAGGTATGGCATTTCCTTACATGATCATAGATGTCCTTGAAGATAAAATGCCAATAATACCTGACCTAGAGGATCTAATGGGTGGTGGAATTAGATGAGCCATGCCTAGTTGCATACTTCTCATGGAATTCCTCTATCATCTTGGCGGCTTGGTCTCTTTCTACACACTGGAGATAAATCCCCTCAAAATTCCTGTGGAAAAGCGTCCCATTTTTTTATCATGAAGTGGGTGCTTTTCAGTCACAAAGCACAACATTTGTTAGGAAGGATCCCCTCTAGGCACTAGTTGTTAAGTAATAGGTACACCATATTGGTATACCATGGATCTTGAGTGATGGACTCCATAGTGTAAGTCTGGCATTCTATGTTTAGAGAGGGTTCTATTATTGCCTTGCATAGTCCTTGGCCTCAGACTATTTTCAACAGTTGCATTTCAAGATCATATTCTTGGAATATGGCCATCCATTTCCCCCAGTATTCTCCCAGCTCACTTTGTAGTAATAGAGACTCGATGGCCTAGTCTAGGATAATGGCATGCACTTTGCTCCAGAGAATGTAGTACCAAAATTTATTTATGGCCCAGACTAAAGAAAAGGCCTTCTTTTCCAATGGTGTGTACCAGACTTTGACCTTCTTAAAGGGGGAACTCATGAAAGAAATAGGTCATTCTTCTCCCTCAAACTTATAGGTTAAAACCATAATGGGAGAGTGTGGTGAAGCAAAAGAATAAATGTGGAAAGGGAGGGAATAGTCTAGACTTTCCAAGACTGGGGCCTCCACTATAGTTTGCCTGATTTGGGAGAACACCCACTTTGCTTCAAAAATCCACTCAATCTTAGTATCTTTCTTTATCATATCATTGAGTGGTCTGACAATCTTGGTGAATCTGGTAATGAACCGCCAGATGAATTTTATCTTCCTAAAGAAAGATATCATTTCCCTTTTACTATCGGGCATTTGTAGATTTAGAACAACTTCAATTTTCTTAGGGTCAATGGATATCCCTTTCTCAGAGACAATATGACTGAGCAATTTCCCTTTAGTGACCCTGAATATACACTTCTTGGGGTTAAGAGAGATACCGTGCATGACATCTCTCATAGATCTGAGCGAGGTGGGCGGGGTGATCATGTCTATCCTGGGAAAAGGCTGCTAAATCATCAATGTAGATTATTATACATTTATTAACTACACCTTCAAATTCAATATTCATGGCCTTTTGGAATGTGGCCCTGACTTTAATTAGGCTTAAAGGCATTCTCTGATATGCAAACATCCATGACTAGGTGGTGAACATCATTTTCATCCTATTTTCATCCTAAATTCGCACATAGGAGGATCTCATCATTCTTTTTGCGCATGGGGACAAGGTTGGTAACCCATGTAGTATGTCAGATAGGAAAGATGGTCTGAGTTAATAGTAATTTCTAAACCTCCTAGTGAATCAGGGGTTTGATCAAAGGGTTTATCGGCCTCTATTTCTACGTTTCAAGGGGATGGTATGCATCATGATAGATGTATCATAATTCTTAAGATCTTTATTCCCCCAGATGATAACATTAATATATTCTCAGAGAACTACGAGAATCCTCTCCTCCTCTGGGGAGTAGGAGGTACCAATGTGGACAAATTTTTCTTCATCAGCTTTATCGATGTTAACCTTTCCATATTTTCCTCCTTTGAAGGAGGATGATATCTTATCTCAGTCCCAAGGGTCTAAATCAAAGATTCATTCTAGTGAAACCATCCCCTTAGGAATGGTGTTGGTAGGTAGGTCAATGATCCTATCACCCTCTTCTCCTTGCTTGGTATCATCATGATCAACTTCTTCCATGATCTGATCCTCAAAGACACCAACATTTTCCATGAAGTCCAAAATGTGTTGGTCATCCTTGAAAACCTAAAAGTGTGTTATGTTGTTCAGGATAGATGGGGTGGGGACCATCTCAACAGAGAATCTCCAGAGCCAGGAACCATCCATTAGCTTGAGGGTACTGGAAAACACAACAAGGGAATCTGGATCATAATTACATTTCTGGGGAATAAGTTTGATACCAAAAGCATCAAAATCTTTGATTAAGCTCCATGCCTGATTGTGGTATGCAACTATCCTTTTATCATGACATGTGTATTGGCTCTAAACCTGTTTTACAATTAGCTCTGGATCAACCATTTCCTGGAGGTGAGTGATCCCTTTCTTAAAGAGAATAGGAGTCTGAGAACCACAACCTCATACTCTGTGACATTATTGGTGTAGTCAAACTACAATCTATAGGATGCAAGGAAGGATTTTCCTCACAGGTTGATTAATTCCACTCTAGCCCAGCAACCTTGTTTGGAATGGGACCCATAAAAATTCAGGATCCACAAATCATTGTCAGTTTTATGGGGCTGAGGAAGTGAAGTGGCCTTTGGATTGGGTTCGGGGTTGGGAGGTTTATCAGGTGATTCATCTAAATTGGATGGTGTGTAGGTGAGACTTTTCTTCAGAGAATCTTTGGGTTTGGGTTCCCAGATGGGTGGCATGTCAAGTGTGCAAATGGGTGGATTGCTTGGTCAAGGGAACCCATATTTTCACTTTGTTTCTTGGAGGTTGGTGATGAGTTGGGTAGCAGAAAAAATACAAGGCTCACACTCTAGTTTAGAGTGTTTTTAGTAATGTACCTAGCACTAAGTGTCAGACAAGAGCATGGCCAAAGTCACCATGCTACCTTGTAAGTCTACCTCACCTTTCAACTTTTCATCCATATCTTGAATCCTCTGAGTAATTATAGGGTCCTCCCTGGAGGAATCTTCAGGGATGGAGTCAAAGGTCAAGATTTCTAGTGGTCGATATACCCCAAGCGGAGATTTAGAGAAAAGGATTTCACTTACCTTCCCAACTTTGGTAAGGGCTTGTTTCATTCTAGGTTCTCTTTACTCCTGAATCTGATTTGATTTCCCTTTCCAGGGGAGCCACAAGTGATAGAAGTTTTTCGAGAAATACCCATTGAGGGACTTTGACCAATTTTGACTCAATAACATCCCGTAGGTTTTGGGGATGTCAACCACTTGGATGTCAATGACAATGGATATCTGGGGATCTTGGATGAGCTAAATCTAGACATTCTTCAGCTCACTAACCATCTTCACAATAGTTTTGTCTAATTGGACTACTGCACCTTTGGAGGGTGTGGGAGTGAGTCTAAGCTTTTGGTAGATGGACAAGGGCATAACGTTACCTGAAGCATCAAAATCCAAAATGCAGTTGTACAAGTTTTTCCCTTGGATGTTCAAGCCTAGTAGGAAGGGAGGATCTTCTATATTTCCATGGAAGACTACCGAATTGGCATCATCAAAAGTGACAGTCTTTGGTGGGTGATTGACAACTTCCAAGTTCACTAAGAGCTTCAGGAGGAATTTCTTTTTCTTGGGACAATTAAATAAATCCTCCATCAAGGTCATGGAGGTAGTGGTTTTTTCCAATGCCTTAGTGATATCAAACCATCCCCCTAGGTAAAGTTGGCTTCCCTCGACCAGATCCCTGGCGCGGTTAGGGCCAAGTCCTTTTGGTGGGAGGGAATGATCATTCATGTTAGGGTCCTGGGGGTGGTTCTTTTGGGAGATTTTGAGGTGTAGGTTGAACCTCTACCAAATTGACTCTGAGTGTTATATAGAGTCTATGGGTTGGTGAAGGTGTTAGCCTCAAAGGCTAGAATGGATTCATCAAAGAACCCCTGTAGATTGGGTTCTTCTTTGTCTTCTTCATCTGTCCTGAAGAAGATGGTCTCATACATAAAAGTAGTGTGAGGGGGTTCTACTGGGGAAGATTCTAGGGGATTTGGATCAATAGGTTGTTGTCTATCTGACTGGGAGATCTGGATGATCTTCTCTAGTGTAGCATAGTTCACCTTGGAATGTGAGTTAATGTCATTCAATCTAGACTACGTGGTCAAGGGGTGGAATTCTATGAGCTGCACTACCCTGAGTGGTAGTTTTACTCAAAGAGGGACCTCCAGTATTCGTGTTATTGTTCCATTGTTTTTGGTTGGGTCGAGGCTTGTTGTTGCATTTTTAGCCTCCCAAATTGGCATTCTGTTGACCTAATAAAACATTCCCTCTCTAGGAGTTAGGTTTGTGGGGCACAGAAGGCCCCACCTTCAGCTGTCTCATGTCCATTATCAAGGAGGACACCAATCATCAAAGGGATTCAACCTTAGCAGATAGCAAGGTAGCGGTGTCATAGTGTGATGGTTGAGTTGGCAAGTTACCTCAGAAAGTGACATCTGCTACCGGAGTCGAGGATGGAAATCCTCCATCCATAGACGACTAGAAGAAAGGTGCTCTGCGAGATTCTATCAAAGGTTGCTAAGTTTGTTGTGGATGATTCTAGGGAATGTACTCCAGACCTGGGGTAGTCTGAGTTTGAGATGGGTAAATGTACTGGGCCTATTGGTCTATCAGCGGTGGGCATGTTCCCATTGTTGGGGCACCCATCACTAGATTGGGATTGTATCCTCTAGTGTAAGAAGTTCCAACTGGTAGCATGTTGAATGGTATGCTTTGTCCAATCTCATCAGGGGCCTTACTTAGGCCACAAGATAATTCCAGGGCTAAGTTGTAAGATTTTTCCAGGGTATCCCAAATGTTAGCGGTGGTAGTTCTCCAAAGGAGAGTAGCGACAAAGGGGTCCATTATGTTTAGGTATGTCTGGATAGTCACATCAGTGGATGGGATTAAAGGGCCCATGTACTACTTCAAAGCTCATTGGAACCTATGGTTAAATGTAGCCAGAGGCTTGTTTGGTTCCTTTTTGGTCAAAATGAACTAGCTATAGGACCAAGCTGGGTCCACGTGAATACGAAAGGCCACCAGAAAGGCATCTTCCATATCTTGCCAACTATTGATGGAGTTGGAAGGCAAGTTTAAATACCAGTTTAGCTCATTCTTCCCTAGGGACAATGGAAATATCTAGGTTACAATGTCCTGATGTTGTATCCAGTGTCTATTCATGGCATCTTTATAGGATTGGAGGTGTTCTTCTACAGTTCAGGGACTTAGATGCTTGTATTTGGAGTAGATCTTCTCTAGATGCGGAGGAAGATCATTGGTAGTGTTGGGGAACTACCTCATCAGGGACCCAGTATTTTTGAAGTAGGTAGCCATTGGGACTGTTTGGTTTTGGCTTTGGTAGATGTGAGTCCTGGAGATTATCTGAGGGATTTGGATATTCTGGTGTGTAGTAGCTCCCCAAGGAAAATTCAACGGCTTCCTAGCTTGGTGGGTCCTTTTCCTTTGGACAGGAGGTCCGAGTTCTACAAACTCTCCAGGATCAGGGGTCGATAGGAGGATTATTTCAAAGTGTAGGGACAAAAAGGACCCTAT
>MU224723.1:70322-91981 GCA_018584345.1 Thuja plicata | reverse complement strand
AGATAGAAAATCCCTGACACAGTGGATACATATTGAACTAAACCCGCAGATGTATAAGATGAGTTTCTACAACAAACAACACTGTAGATTTATTGTCAGTTCGATAGTGCAAATTAAACTTGTTCACGGAATTTTAATGTCATGAATGCATAAAAAATGGGGTTTATAGTAGTATGAATACAAGTTATCTATTTGTCATAGTTAATACATTAAATGATAAGCAAAACAAAAAAACATACTCAGAATCTGGTTCCTTGTTAATGAAATTTGCTTCGAAGGTTCTACTTGATCGAATCCTGTTACACAGTGCCGATGAGGTTTCACGCGCTGCAACCTTGAAAAACTTTGCTGTGTATATAATAATGAAATGAAATACTTTTTTTTAACTTATTCCCGTGGTCATCAAAAGTTCAACCTACATATTATTGGTCAAACTTTCGACGAACACAGGCATGGATTAAAAAAAAATGAAAGTTTTCATTCTATAATCCGACCAACCAAAAAAAAATTATTTCATGGTCAAAAATTTTGGTAGAAAAACCAGGTCAAATGTACTAGTGCAACTTTTTCCACTTTTAAATTGGAACATGCACATATTCCAAGAAACCAAAGGCTCTAAGATTATCCATGGAAGGCTTTTGACCACTCCATGATTCCTTTGGAGTGATGTTTTGAACAACTTTTGTGGGGCTGCTGTTGAGAATATACACATTAGTGACAACTGATTCTCCCTAGAAATCATTTGGAATATTTTTTCTCTACATCATACTTCATTACATTTCCGTAATAGTATGGTTATTGATTTCAGAAAGATCATTTTGATGAGGTGTATATGTGGTAGTAATTTGTCTCTGTATTTCATTCTTTATACAAAAATAAGAAAAATCATTAGAAGTAAACTCTCCCCCTCTATTTGTTATGAGTATCTTGACAAGATACTTTGTTTGTTTTTCAGGCAATGTTGGGATATTGTTGGGAGATTTGCATATATGTTGTGGCATTAATGTTTTGTCACTGATGTCAACACATTTATACTATTGGTGGTAGTGTTCATGTGTGTTCTTGGGATGTTCAATGAGAAGATTATTTTGGTATGGCTATTATACTAAATATTAAATTCTATTAAAGTACATATGGTTTTATTTATGTTTGTAGTTGATCTATGTTAACTTACAATGGTTTGCATGATAATTTGAGTGAGCTATGAAGGATTTGTCAGAGGCTGGTATTTTGGTTGTTCATGAAGAGATAGTGTTGTAGTTATTCGATTGGTGTGGATAAGTTATGCAATATTAATCTTGGTTTCGAACTTGGTGTTGAGTTCAGGACATGGATGTGTATCCTCAAATTGAGTAGTTTGTGATTTGGATGCTGGCAAGTTATTTTTATTTAATGATAGAAGTTATTGTTTAGTGAACCTAATGAACAGTGCAAACATAATTGTGAATTCTGAGATAGAGTTGTTCTTATTGATGTCATGGAAATTCCTATTTCTTTGTGATATTTCTAGATCATGACCTATTTGTATTTTTAGATTGTATTGGATTATGTGATCGGATTTGGAGGATTTCATGTGGCGTGTTGTTGCTCTTAATTTTTCTAGGCCAACTTAGTGGTGTAGTGTGTTGTGAAGGATGGTGGCATGATTTATAGATCTGGAGCAGTCCTTGGCCAACGTAGTTGAATTAAAGTTGATGTAATATATAAGAGATGTATTCATTTGTAAATGCGAGGTGTGCAAGTGATGTAGAAGATTTGAATGAGAAGAGGTATGAGTGGAATCTGCAATTGAGGTAGAGATTTGATGCACTTCTTTGAATTGTATTGGCATAATCAGAGCTATTGCTTGTCAGTTTGTGAGATATGGATTGTTTTCTATTATGAATTATAATCATAAATTTTGTAAGGTAGTGAGCCTTCTTGGGGTTGAAGCCCTTGTTGTAATTGAGAAGTGAGCTCTACGAAGTGTGCCTGAATGCATGTGCATTCCCCTTTGTAATACTCCCAACAAGGTATAGTGCTTTTAACAGAGTACATTCATCTTGTGGGTTTGATCCCCACCATGGTTTTTCCCTTAACCGGGTTTCCATGTAAAAAATCTTGGTGTTATTTGTTGATTATTCGTATGCATTCGATGGGCTTGAAATATGGGAGGCCTTGACACATACACATCATTGTATTACAACAATGACAAAAGTGCAGAGTGTGATGAAGAATTTAAATCATGGTGGAAAGATATCACAGAGGTTAGGCATGAAGACAATAAGAATAGAGAGGAAGGATGGTACAATAGGAAAACCCTCAAGAATCTAAAAGAATAAATTACCACCCTTATTTGGGTTGTCTCTTCTCACCACATTGTGGTGAACTTCAGGCAGTATGACTACATTAGATTCATTCATAGTCATCCTAGTACTACCCGAAAGCTTATTCCAGACGGATGATCTTATGAATACACCAAATTCCTCCATGACCCACAAGCATTTTTCTCAAAAGTATTACAGGCCCTGAGTCCGCCACCCTAAACATGACTATATTGCAATTTGTGTGTATCTGTTCATCTGATGAAGTATACTTAGTCTAGGGTTACAACATAGATTGGGTTCATGACCGTCAAGTTCACATAGCCTTCAAAGAATTTGGTCAGAAGCAACTGTAGATCAAGGAGAATATTAGTTCTATAAATAAACAATCAAGCTTGAAAAACATGTGAATGCATGTGCATATAACATGTATATTTGTATAGGAATAATTTCCTTTAAATCTGCATTGGGTGGACTCTAAATTTCTCGTGCATTACCTCATATGTATAACGGGAAGTTTGTAAGATTTAATGATAAACTTTCTCTTATATTTTTGGGGCAATACCAGAGTTTTTCTCTGCTCGTCTCTTTCCTCCCAGTGCTCCTAATGAGTTAAGTTTTTTTAAAATAATCATTATTAATAAAAAATATATATGTGCAGGAAACAAATTCTAGAAATAGCAGTCAAAACAATAATGGTACGGCTACACACGGGCTACCAAGACCCTATAACTTTTTGAGAAGGAATATCTCGATGTTACCAACAAACTTATTCCTTCCATAAAAATTAGTTTTGAGGTTTAAGGAATCAAATTATTCAATTCCCAAAAAATACCTTGTTATTCCCAATATGAGTGATGTAGAGCCACAAAGATCAATTTGGTCAAATCAATGTAATAAGGACAATGCGAGGTCATTTTTTTCAATGAAAAAAACATTACATTTTAATTTTGTACTACAAAATATGATGACAATCACTTGCCATTCCATTTTGATTTTGAATTTTGATCTCAAATCAATTTGGGAGTGAAGAATAAAGATTTTTCTTTCATTTTCATCAAGTTGCATGTTCTGTCATGCATTGTAGAAAGAGATCCATTCATTTTTGTCAAAACTATCTCAAATCCCTCACTATCAAGGGTTTGAATGCATTTTGTTTAATATATTTACTTTTAACCGCTAGAAAATTAGAAGGTCCTAGATTCAAATGGTGTATTGAGGTATCTAAACATTGAAATTTGTTTGGGTGTAATCTATTGTGTATTTGAAGAGATATTGCAGGTCCTAGCATAGAAATTCATTGAAATTTTTTAACTGTGATGACAAATAATCGTCTTTGTTAAGGAAGGCTTTTTATGAATGCTATAAGGAATGAATATGATGTAATCATTTTTGTAAGGGACCCAAATAACCTTATTTATGCTTGGAATCATGGTGTGAAATGGTTCTTAATGTCTGATTGCATTGTTATATAGACCAAATTGCATAAAATTAGTGACAGTGACTATTTAGGTTTTTTCTTCCATTGCAATATGGTTTGATGTCATATGATCATTGAAATAATTGTAAGAAAATTATTAAAAGTTCTTCCACTTATCCCTCAAAAGCTCTCATTGGTTGGACCCCATCAAATAGTTCCATATTGTTCACAAAGGTTGATCACATAGTTCACTATCAACACCTAATATCCATAGTTAGTTTGGAGTTACACTTTCATTGTGATCCAATTGTGACCCAAGGATAACTCCTTTGACTGACCACAAAAGTCTCTATCAAACTGTCATAGTACCACATTGTTGCAGTCAAGTTTGGGGATTGTTTTTGTCATTTTAAATTAATTGGGGGAAGCCAATTGGAAGTTGTAGATGATTGTTCTGATTCCATTATCATTGGTTGAGGGCTCAAAGGAATGAATTTTTCATGATTATTTCAAATACCCTCTTTTCATTTTCAAACTAGGACAATAATCCTCATAAACCATTCTTTTGTTCAAGATTATTTTCCCAACAGGGGTATGGGATTGGTCAGGGTCCTATGACATTTGATTGGTGTTGTTACAAAAAAAATAAGCCATGAAGGATGCCATTATCTCCTACATTTTTTGAAGGAATGAAGGGTTGTGTCATGGTGCATGAAGTAGTCCAAGGATAAGGAATAAAGGTTGATAGTACCATGGGAGTTGGTGACTTTCATGTTGCAGAATGAGACATGTTGAGAGTCTAAATGATTGAGAGGGTGAGTTTCCTTGTTGAGAGAATTTACCAAGACAAAAAGGGCCTAGGGATAGTTAAGGCATGTTGGTGAAGAATTGAACCATAGGTTGGATCTTTGTATCTAGGAGGGAAAAAGAGTGATTTTGTGGGAAACCATAGCTTCCTCTGCATCAGGATCTCTAAAACTGTTGTCAAATCATCTTGGATTGGTCTGCCACTTTGGAGCCTTCAAATACATTTTAAAAAAACTATTTCATAAAATTTTAGACTTTTCCACCAGTTAGTTAAGGAGATATGTATTTTTTAAATTTACTGGCTATCCTCATTTATTACAAAATGGCCTAGTTGGCCTAATGATTAAAAACTAACGTATCTTTCAAAGAATTTTCCATGGCCTTGAACTATCTATGCCAATATCTTTGGTTGGCTGGTTAAATGCTAAGAAGGACTTCATTTCAGTCGCCAAGTGGCTCGAACATTTCCGACCACTCAGGAGTGAAGTATTCCTAAAGGTGCAATGAGCACCAAATCAGCGATCTTTAGGCGGTCATTTCTCAGAGCTCGTGTGAGGTATCAATGAATCGTGAGGTACTATGAGACTATGTCATATAGGCATACAATAATTTATCTCAGTTTTGGGAGATTCAATTTCATTTTCATTTGGCAACCCAATCTTAGTTGATGCCAAAAATTGCAATGTTGCTAAGTTGAAAGTTGCAAAATTGTGTATCTTTCAAACCATTCGTCATGGCCTTGAACCATTTTTTCCAATAGATAAGATTGGCTAGGTAAACACTAGGAATGACCTCTTTTCTCTCACCAAGTGGCTCAAACATTGCCAACCACTCATGAGAAAAGTCTTCCTAAAGGTGCACTCAACACCAAAATTGGCGTTCTTTAGGCAGCCATTTATCAAATGTTGTACAAGGTATCAAAAAAATGTCAAGTGCTATGGTATTGTCCCACAAATTCCTATAATAACCTATCTCAGTTTTGGGAGATTCAATTTTTTTTTCATTTGGAAACCCAATCTTGGTTGATGCCACAACTTGCAATGTTGCTCAGTTAAAAGTTACAAGATTGCGTATCTTTCAAACCATTATTCATGGCCTTGAATTCTCTATGCTAATAGCTCCAATCAGTTGGTTAAACACTAGTAAAAATAATATTTCTCTAACCAATTGGCTTGAACGTTAATGACCACTTAGGAGTGACGTATTCCTAAAGGTGCACTCAGCAACAAAATCAATGATATTTAGGGGGTCATTTGTCAAAGCTCCTAGAAGGTATCAATAAACCATTAGGCACTACGAGATCATGTTACTGAGGCCTACAATAACCTATCTCATTTTTGAGAGATTTATTTTTTTTCATTTGGCAACCCAATCTCAGTTGATGCCAAAACTTACAATGTTGCTCAGTTCAAAGTTGCAACATTGTGTATCTTTTAAACTATTCATTGTGGCCTTGAATTGTCTATGCCAATAGCTCTAGTTGGTCTGTTAAATGCTAGGAAAACCCTCGTTTCTCTAACCAAGTGGTTCAAACATTGTCGACCACTCATGAGTGAAGTGTTCCTAGAGGTGTACTCAACACCAAAATTGGAAACCTTTAGGCGGTCATTTCTCAGAGCTCATCTGAGGTATCGGTGAACCGTCATGTGCTACGAGACCATGTCATAGAGGCCTGCAATAAACTATCTCATTTTTGGGAGATTCAATTTTTTTTTCATTTGGTAATCCAATCTTGATTGATACAAAAACTTGCAATGTTGCTCATTTCAAAATTGTAACATTGCGTATCTTTAAAACCATTCATCATGGCATCGAACCGTCTACACCGACAACTTTGGTTGGTCAGGTAAATGCTATGAAAAGCCTTGTTTCTCTCACAAATTTTCTCAAACATTTTTAAACACTCAAGAGCAAAGTGTTCCTAAAGGTGCACTTGGCACCAAAATTGATGATCTTTACATGGCCGTTTCTTGGAGCTCATGTGAGGTTTCACAACTCACTATAAAATTATAGACCACACCATACCAATGCATCCCTAAAGGTTCTTGTAATGCCCAAAATAGGTCAAGGTGGTCAAAATGCTCCAATAGGACTAAAATTGGGTAGGATTAATGTTTTTGATCTTAAATGACCTATTTAAACTTGTGTAAGGTGTTGGAATGAAAATTATGAGTATAAATTTATGAAATGAAACATATATTTTCTCATAAAATATGATTTATGTAGTAATAATATGATACAGATCCCTTGGTATCACAATAGGATTTCAAAAACAAGTTCAATATACTGACATATAAACCCTTCCAAAGGCTCTAACACCCTATCATCTCTCCTTTCATCTTCTTTGTCTCTAGGACCATGCATAGGTCTCTCTCAAAATGAATAGTTTCTCAAACTTCAACAATCACTCTACCAATGGTAAATTCATTCTTCTTAGACATCACTAGGGTCATATGATACTTTTAATGTCATGAAAATCTCCAATTTCAAGTTATGCACTCCCTCCTAAGAATCTCCAAGTCCTAAGGGCTAGTAGCCCTAACCAGAGAGTTTTATGAGGATAACTCCTAAATTTTTCAAAGTACCTATTGAAAAAACCACATATTCAAACACTCTTTAAGGAGATACTACAAACCCCAAATTCGCAGGTCTTAACTCCAAGTTCCTATACCCAGATGATACCAAGTACCTACTAGGCCTAATAGCCCTATTAGGTCACTTTTACAAACAAAGTGCTCTAAAAAGGGATATTCTGATTACCACACCATTTGGGACACTAAGGAGGACATAAAAACAAACCAAATACAAAGCTTCCTTCCTTGAATCCACTATTTGTTGAAGTTATGCTCACTCTTATGCTTGATTGGACGATCACATGACAATGTCTGTCCCAATATTTCACTTTCACAACACCCCACAGGTCATCTCCCTTTCTAAGACTGCATAAATATTAAAGCACACTCACATACCTTCAAAACATAAGAGGTTTGGATTTTTATCATGGTGAATTTGAAAGATATGAGTGAAACCTTTTAAAACTGTAGGTATGGTAGGGTTTCCCAACTATATCTACAAAATATGTTCTAACTCTCGTTCCCCTTGACTAATTCACAAAAAACCAATTGAAAACAAAAGATAGAACATATCTTCAACTTCTCAAATCATTCTTTCTTCAAAAATGAATTCGTACGGGTTCGTACAAATGCAGACTACAGAGCAGATGCATGAAAATCATAGTAAATCTTATTGTGCAAGTGTCAAACCTTACAAATTCATCAACCCAACCCATAATTCAAGTTTGGTTTCCTTAAAACATGTTTCCCAATGGTTCATAACTATAAATAAGAGTTATGACACTTGGCCTTCCAACTTCCAAAATCTTGCAACATTGTTGAAAATTTTCATTATGCAACATTTACAAATTTTGCAATATTTATACTTTTCACACAATATTGGAAACCCAAACATATATGTGTGACCCCTCAACCAAATCAACTTTAAAAAGACCTAAGGACAACTAGAAAACATCCTAGGAATTTCATAGACCCCTAGTGCCCATATGTCCAGTGTGGCTTATAAATCACCTACCCAAGACATTGGGTTACAAAATGGGGTAACTTATTACAAATTTAACTCAAGTACATATCCTATCCTAAACCAATTGAATTTAGATCTAAAGATCCTATTTGGTCTCCATGTATTTCTTGGTAGATGCCCCTATATTTTACTCCCCTAGAAAATAAATCTCAAGCCCACTCTAGATGAGTTGATGAAGGGTACTACCATATTTATGGATCTGCTTCTCTATTGGAAATAATGGGAGGTGTGTACTGAAAGGGGAGGGGTGAATCAGTACCTTGGGGTGAATCAGTACCTTTAAATTTTTTATCTCTTTTAACATTAATCCTTTATGTAATCAATTGTATTACCAACCATATGTTCTATCATATCTTTATGTAAGTTATATCAATTCATAAACTTAACAAACATGTAAAGATCCATAGAAGAAATCATGAAATGTAATAACACATACCACAGGATATGGTAATGCAGAAAAACCCTGTTAGAAGGTAAAAATTGTGGTGGGGATGGCACCCACAAAAACTTCACTATCTACAGATTGGAAGGGCCGGTTAAGGCCTACAATTTGATCACTTCTAATGATCTACCCTATTAGGAGTATTATGTGGAGATTGGTTAAGGTCTACTCTATTAAGAGCTTTAGCAACATTGTTTAGTGTGCACTTGGTTAAGAGATTTACAAAGGATTGTTAAATCCACCTTTTTTGAAAGGATTTATTCTATTTTCTACACTTGTTAGAATGTTGACAAAAATACTCATTGACCTGAGTGTATGCAATCTTCAATTGCTAATTACAGATCCATTAAAATCACATGTACAAAGTATCACCTAATGTGATTGATTAATACCTCTGTTGCTCGGTAGCCTTTATTCTTAGTTCTTGATAACCAAATTCATCTTTTGTTGTTCTGCTTCTTGAAACTCTGAGTCTGATCCATAGATGTGCTCCTTGGCTACTATCATCCTTACATCCTTATTGGTTTAGTGCACCCATGACTGTCACTAATTCACTATCACCCTAGAAGTTTCATGTTTGTAATAAATGGATTGATCTTAGAGGATCATCCTATTTTGGTTTTGGATCCATGTGTGTGGCCAAGGATCTCTTAGGCAATCTTATGAGCCTAGAGATGCCTTAGGTCATTTGGATCACCAAGTTAGGCTTAAGTTGCTTTAAGCATGTTTTATGTTTTAAGAGTCCTTAGTGTTAAATCTTTGGATCCATGTCATTTAGGCATATTATGTCAATTTGATAGGTTTGGATTCATTCCAAAAGACTTCAAGTGCAAAAAGACAAGATTTTGCCAACTGTTGAAAAGTTATCAAAAATTTGCTCGAGAGTTGCAAGATGGAAGCCCAAAAGTCATAGGGCATTTTGGATCAATTTGACATCACATTTGAAGTTTTTTTAATGCTTACTTCAAACCTAGATGGTTATAAGTTTTGTATTGAAACTTTGATGGATGGGAAATGGAATATGAAGAGCCTTACAGAGCATTTATGAGTTGTACGGTCGTGTCTAGTGTGATCCTAGGAAACTAACTTGATTTTTTGAAGGTCCACTATGTTAGCATTACTTTCTAGTTGGTTTGGAGTTGTTTAGTTTTGATTTGAGGTACTTTTAATTCAATTTTCCAAAAATAGACCAGGAAGAGGCCTATTAGAAGCATATTTCACTAATGAAGTCTTAACTTGCATTCTCTCTGGTGAATTTCTCAAAGATCCTAGAAAATGCAAGTTAGGATGGTATATTTAAGGATTCTAGAAGCTCAAGAGATGGATCAAAGGGTAGAGCTCTCATACATCAATCCCTAGGCTGAATATCTCAATGTATCTAGCCTAGAATGAAGGAGAATGAAGTGTTATATTTGTTAGAGAGTTTGGTTGAGTGAAATAAGAGTGGATTTGAGTTATGGAGGGTTAGTTGAAGAGGTCTAAAGTATTGTTTCAATCCCATGTACCCAATTTCTAGTACTTTCTTTGAAATCCAAGCCTAATTAGGCCAATTAGGTATGCAAACTTGGTGAGTGTTAGGTGTTCCTGGAGTGGAGTGGAGTTGGAGCCTATGGATTTGGGGTTTAACATAACTTCCAAAAAGGTATCTGGAAATATCCTTAGTTTCCTAATTCATGATCAGGAGGAAAAGTTACGTTGGAAAAACCACTTAGACAGGGCTACAAGGAAATCTAGAACAATCCTAGATAGGTACTATATGGAAACTAGAGGACCAAACAAAAGGGTGATTCTTGGTCCCCATGACTTAAGGAAGGTGGCCCAATAGTTATTTTGGGTTTGTGGAGTCACTGGTGAAGGCTTCTAGTTTGAGGCATGGATAGGGCTAGTGTCCCTAAAGCTCAAAAGTGAAGGATTTTGAATTGGATTGGAATCAATTAGGAAGAGTTGAGAAGTAGTTATACCACCTTGAATAAGTAGAAGACATTGTGTATGAAAGGATCTATGATCCTAGGAGGATATACATTGACTTGGGTGTCTTATTGAAGACAAATAAGAAAGACCACACTTCTTGTTGTCACCTCTACATTAGGTGGTATTAGAGCCTAGAAAATCTCTTGGGAATAAGAATGGCAGAGAAGACTAATGATACTGATGGAGATATCCCTATTAGGGTCACCAACATGGAGCTAGCCAAGATTGTAAGGGATCAGGAAACTAAGAATAATAAGATGGAAGAAGAAATAGAAAAATTGAAGAGGTCTCAAATAAGTAGGACTATTAGTGATGATTCAGAATCAGACCAAGAAGAAGAAGAAGAAGAGGAGGCTTAGACAGAGAGGAAAAGGGTGCCAAAAGAGCAAAGGAGCTTAGAAGCTTTGGAGAGAGTGGGTAGGAGAGATAACAAACCAGACCTACCAATGTTTATGGGAAAGATGGACCCTGAGGAATGCATGGATTGGGTGGAGGCCCTAGAAAATTATTTTGAATGTGAGGATGTCCCTATCTCACAGAGAACAAATATTTCCAATACTAAAATGTAAGGACCTGGACTAAGTTGGTGGAACATCCTACAAAGGGAGACGGTAGAGAAAGAAATGGACCCTATAACAACATGGAAGAAGATGTTGAGAGAAGTCAAGAAATAATTTGTTCTTGAAGACTATGACGTAACTCTACATAAGAAGTTACAAAATTTGAAGCAGAAGGATCTTGATGTGGGATCTTACACTGATGAATCCCACAAGATCTCTATGAAGACAAAGACCCGTGAAAGTGAGAAACAAAAACTTTCTAGATACATGAATGGGCTTAAGTACAGTATTTAGGATGAACTAAGTTTGTTTTGTCCCCAATCTATACACCAGTGCTATTAGATGTCTATGAATATTGAAGAGAAACAAAAGAGAAGAGGAGAATAGAACAATAGAGGAAGGGGAAATGGTTTCAAAGGTACAGGAAGATTTCAAGGAAGAGGATCATCTCCAAGACCACAGGGAGAATCCAATAACCAAGAGTATGACAGAGAGAAGAATCATAGAGGTAATTTCAGAGCAGGTAGGGGAAATAGTAGAGGAAGGTCAGGAGGTATAAGTACCTCTATGTTCACAAGAAAGTGTTTCTCCTACAATTACATTGGTCACCAATCTTTTAGATTCCCAAACAAGGCCAGCACATTAGGAGGAGATAGGAGAGTTCAACTCACCCAAGATGAGGATTGTCAAAGAATGAATTCCTATCACACCACTACATCCAAACCTACAAACCCTGAACAAGGAGAGTGCATAATGTTCAATAGAACACTCTTGAAGGTTCCAACTCCCAAGGAGCCTCCATAAAGGAAGAGTCTATTTTGAACTCACTGCAAGGTACTTGGTAAAATTTGCAAAGTTATTGTTGATTCTGGTTCCATAGAGAATTTAGTTTCAAATGCAATGATAGATGAGATTGGTTTGAAGAAAATACCTCATCCAAGCCCTTATAAAGTATCTTGGCTTAATAAAGACCAACCAACTTTGGTAGATGAGCAATGTTGGTTAGAGTTTCAAGCAGGAGAATACAAAGATAAAGTCTTGTGTGAAGTTGTGAAAATGGATGCATGTCATCTTCTCCTAGGAAGGCCTTGGAAATATGATGTTGATTCTCAACATGGGGGTAAGAAGAATTTATATACTTTAACTAAGAATGGGATTAGTTACACTATCACACCCCTCCCTGATTCTGAGAAAGATAGAGCTTTAACAAACAATATTACCTTAGTAGGAGAGAAGGAATTTTTGAAAGTCTTCAAGGAAAGAGACACATCTTGTTTTTCCATCATAGTAAAGCCTAAAATAGAGCCTAAAAGGATACCAAAAGGTCAATAACCCCAGAGAAGTGTTGGTCCCAAAGAAGTACAAGATTTGTTGAACAAATACAAAGGAATAGTTGCATACAAGAGAACTAATGTTTTGCCACCACAGAGGGATATTAGCCACTATATAGACCTCATACATGGTTCTACCTTGCCAAATAAATCTTCTTACAGGTTGACCCCTTACCAAAATGCAGAAGTTGCAAGAGAGATTCAAGAATTGATGGAGAAAGGTTTCATTAGGAAGAGCATAAGCCCTTGTGCAGTTCCTGTAGTCCTAGCACCTAAGAAAGAGGGTACATGGAGATTATGTACTAACTCTAGAGCCATCAATAGGATAACCATCAGATATAGGTTTCCTATGCCAAGGATAGAAGATCTCATGGACTGTCTAGGGGGAGAAAAATATTATTCAAAAATTGATCTAAAGAGTGGGCATCATCAAATTAGGATCAGAGAAGAAGATGAGTGGAAGATAGGTTTCAAAACCAATGAGGGGTTCTTTGAATGGGTAGTAATGCCCTTTGGTCTCTCTAATGCTCCTATTACTTTTATGAGATTGATGAATGAGGTCCTTAAGCCTTTCATAAATCACTTTTTTTTTGTTTACTTAGATGACATATTGATCTTTAGCAAGGGTAAAGATGATCATTTGATACATCTAGAGATGGTAATGAAGAGACTACATGAAGAAAAGTTGAGGATAAATTTGGAAAAATGTGTGTTTATGCAAGAAGAACTGATATTTCTTAGCTTTGTCATCTCCAAGGGTAATATGAAAATGGATCCTTCCAAGGTTGAAGCCATACTAAATTGGCCCACTCCAAAATCTTTCAGTGAGGTGAAAATTTTCCATGGATTAGCTAGCTTCTATAGGAGATTTGTGAATAATTTTAGTGGTTTGAGTGCACCAATGATAGATATTATCAAAGGGGGAAGGAAATGCAAGTTTGTATGGACTGATGCTACAGAAAAGTCCTTTGAATATCTGAAAACAAGGGTCTCTCAACAACCTATCTTAAAACTGCCTGATTTCCATAAGGTGTTCGCCATTGAATGTGATGCTAGTAAGAGAGCTATTGGGGGTGTTCTAATTCAAGAAGGGAGACTTGTGGCATTCTTTAGTGAAAAGCTTAATGAATCTAAACAAAAGTAGTCTACCTATGATTTGGAGATGTATGCTATGGTTCAACCACTAATAAAGTGGAGGCATTACTTATTGCCAAAGTAATTTATTGTATATACTAAAAATCATGCATTGAGTTTTCTTAACAGGTAGGAGAAGCTGAACCATAGACAACTCAAGTGGATGGATTACTTGCAAGCATTCACTTACACCATAAAACACAAGAAGGGGGTAGCAAATAATGTATTTGATGCATTGAGAAGAAGGAATTTGGCCATACAAGAAGTGACCTTGGAAAGTGTAGGTATCTCTGTCCTCAAGGACATGTATCCCAATGATGAAGACTTCAAGGAAATTTATAAAGTTTGTTGGGAAATAGGAGATAGATATCACACTGAGTTTGCAGAATATATGATTAAAGAAGGATTATTGTTTAAAGGGTGTCAATTTTTAATCCCCAATTGTTCCATGAGGGAGAACATCATAGAAGAGAAGCATCGTAGATGTCTATTAGGCCACTTTGGTCTTGACAAGACACTTGAACTATTAAGAAGATTCTACTTCTGGCCCAAGATGTAGACTGAGATAAGGAGATTTATGGAGTGTTGTCTAATTTTCCAAAAAGCTAAAGGCACTAGTTCAAATGTTGGCTTGTACACACCATTACCCATTCCCAAAAAACCTTAGGATTCTATCAGCATGGATTTTGTATTGGGTCTTCCAAGGACAAAGGCATGATATGATAGTGTTTATGTGGTTGTCGACAGTTTTTCCAAAATGGCACACTTCCTACCTTGTAAGACTACACATGATGCCTCAATTATTGAAGGGCTATTATTCAAGGATGTTGTAAGACTCCATGGTTTATCACTCACCATTGTTTCAGACAAAGACCCCAAGTTTTTGGGAAATTTTTGGCGTACCTTGTGGAAGAAACTTGGAACAAATGTAGCTATGTCATCTGCCTACCATCCTCAATTAGATGGACAAACAGAAGTCATCAATAGATCTTTGGGAAACTTGCTAAGGTGTCTGACAAAGGAGTATGGAGTGGAATAGGACTCAATCCTTCCACAAGCAGAGTTCTCCTATAATTATTTTGTCAAAAGAAGTTCAAGACTTAGTCCTTTAAAAATTATCTATGGATCCCACCCTAGGGGTGTCTTGGAACTAAGAAACATCCAAAATTTTGGCCAAAGGAGTTCTGAAGATGGAGATTTTGTAGAGGTCATGAAGAACATCCATCAACAAGAAAAAGACAGACTGTAACAAACCTCTGAGAAGTATAAACAAACATAATATGTTAAGAGGAGAGATGTCCAATTCAAGGTTGGAGACATAGTCATGGTTCACCTGAAGAAAGAAAGACTACCCGAGGAAAAGTATAGTAAGATGATGATGAAAAAGATTGGCCCCTTCAAAATCTTGAAGAAATGTGGAAATAATGCATATAGAATTCAATTACCTTCAACCATTGGTTGATCCCCCATTTTCAATGTAGCTGACCTATATCCATACAAAGGTCCTATTACTGATGTCTCCATTGTAGATTCTCAAGATCTGCCACAAGAAAAGGAGCTACAAAATCTACCAAAACCACCTACACAAGAGATTGACTATATACTGGATAAGAGGATAGCCAAACAAACCAGGAGGTCTACTTTCTATGAATATCTAGTTAAATGGAAACACCATTCAGTGGAGGATGCTACTTAGTTAACACCTAAAGAGTTCAAGAAGATTGGTTTATAACTAAAAGATCTCCCAACTCAAGGGACTTGAGTTAATATTGTCTTAGGGAGTATGGTGCAGTGCACCCATGACCGTCACTAATTGACTGTCATCCTGCAAGTTTCATGTTTGTAATAAATGGATTAATCTTAGAGGATCATCCTATTTTTGTTTTGAATCCATGTGTGTGTTCAAGGATCACTTAGGCAATCTTATGAGCCTAGAGATGCCTTAGGTCATTTGGATCACCTAGTTATGCTTAAGTCGCTTTAAGTATGTTTTATGTTTCAAGAGTACTTAGTGTTAAATATTTGGATCCATGTCATTATAGGAATATTATGTCAAGTTGATAGGTTTGGATTCATTCCAAAATACTTCGAGTGCAAAAAGACAAGATTTTTCCAAATGTTGAAAAGTTGGCAAAAAGTTGCTCATGCAACTTCCAAAAGTTTCTTGAGAGTTGCAAGATGGAAGCCCAATAGCCATAGGGAATTTTGGATCAATCTGAATTCATATTTAAAGTTTTTTTAAGTGATTACTTCAAACCTAGATGGTTAGAAGTTTTGTATTGAAACTTTGATGCATGGGAAATGAAATATGAAGAGTCTTACTGAACATTTCTGAGTTGTATGGTCGTGTCTAGTGTGATCCTTTGAAAATAACTTGATTTTTTGAAGGCCCACTATGTTAGCATTACTGTATAGTTGGTTTGGAGTTGTTTAGTTTTGATTTGAGGTACTTTTAATTCATTTTTCCAAAAATAGTCTAGGAAGAGGCCTATTAGAAGCAGATTTCACTAATGAAGTCCTAACTTGCATTTTGTCTAGTGGATTTCTCTAAGATCCTAGAAAATCCAAGTTAGGATGGTATATTTAAGGATTATAGAAGCTCACGAGATGGATCAAAGGGTAAATCCCTCATGCATCAAGCCCTAGGTTGAATATCTCAATGTATTTAGCCTAGAATGAAGGAGAATGAAATGTTATGTTTGTTAGAGAGTATGGTTGACTAAAATAAGAGTGGAACTGAGTTATGGCAGGGTTATTCAAAGAGGTATGAAGCACTGTTTAAATCCCATGTACTCGATTTCTAGTACTTGCTTTGAAATCCAAGCCTAATTGGGCTAATTAGGTCTACGAACTTGGTGAGTGTTAGGTGTTGCTAGAGTGGAGTTGGAGCCTAGGGATTTGGGGTTTAACATAAATTCCAAAAGGGTATCTATAAATATCCTTAGTTTCCTAATTCATGATTAGGAGGAAAAGTTAAGCTGGAAAAACCACTTAGACAGCGCTACAAGGAAATCTAGGACAGTCCTAGATAGGTATTATACGACATTTGAGGACCAAACCAAAGGGTGATTCTTGGTCCCCTTGACTTAAGGAAGGTGTCCCAATAGTTATTTTTGGTTGGTGGAGTCACTAGTGAAGACTTCTAGTTTGAGGCTTCAAATAGGGCTAGTGTCCCTAAAGCTCAAAAGTGCAAGATTTTGAATTGGATTGGATTCAATTGGGAAGAATTTAGAAGTAGGTCTACCACCTTGAATAGCTAGAAGACATTGTGTATGAAATTATCTATGATCCTATGAGGATATAAATTGACTTGGGTGTCTTATTGAAGACAAAGAAGAAAGACCACACTTCTTGCTATCACCTCTGCATTACATATGAAATGAATGATTACAACATCTATTTATACAATAGATTGGCCTAATTATGTTTCACATATTACAAAGATAACTCTATGATAGATGGTTTACAAATTGACCTTAATCTCCTAGTCTCCATGTTTTTAATCAGTTAGACTTATTAAAACAACTACAATTATCTTTCTTGTCCCTCAAGAAAAGGTTTTAAATCAAATCATAACTCTAAATATAAAACATAATTGTTTTATCTGACGTGGAAGTCAGATCCACTTTTCTTGGGATATAATTGACTTTTGGTGTCTAATGCTCAGGTTTCTCTGTTGTCACTCTATCTATCTTTCAGTGTTCCTTCTGTGAACTATTTTATTAGGTTCCCTTGCTCTATCGGGTTCCTTTGTTTATGCTCTTTCAGTTTATAGTGTAATTTTTTCGTCGGGTTTCTCTTCAGCATTTTTAGTTTGCACTGTAAAATTGTGTCTTCAAATTTCTCTATACTTAGCACTTTCGGTATGACTTGAAACCTATGTTTTAGTGTAGTGTAACTGACGGTTTAAAGAACTATTTTCCCTTTGTATACTAATGACTTATGTCATCACTCTACCCCTTTGACATTAGTATCAAAAATTGATATGTACAAAATACTAAAGTGTATAGTATGTACACCATGTGTTTACCTTAGTCATTCTTATGACTCCCCTTATGTATATGCCAATATAGTATGTGTATGTACATGTACACTTGCCTATATACTATATTTCCTTTTCACCTTATCTTCATATCATTCTCCCTTTTGTATTATACATCACTTTCCCCTTCTTCTTTTTTATATCTATTGTACATATCATTTTCCCCTTTTATGATAGTAAGGGAAAAGGAGTATACTTACAACTTATCAAAAATATGGGAATGAAAATTCTTCATAGCCTCCATCATCTTTTACCATTTCTCCTTTAGGTGCTCAAGATTCATTTGCTCTAGTGTAATTCTGGCATGCATATCATACATATTGTCTACTACAGACATCTTGGGGGTGGCAATTGTTAGGAATAAGGTGTCTCAACCTTGGATAATTCCTATTCTTATTATTTTTTTTTTAAAATATATTTTCTTGCAAATAATGTAATTAAGTGTGAGTGTACATGTCTAGTTGGCATGTTGATCTGTCACTCCACTTGACGTGTCGGAATCTTGAATTGTGTGTAAGGAGATCATGGCTGAAATGACTATGACTGATTCCTATGACATGTAAGAGCTATTTCTAAGAGACTTCAATCACAGGTGAAGACATGTGGCAGCTAATAAAGTTGAGTACTTTACACTTCCACCGAAAAAAAATTTAGGGTTCCTATTTTCTCAAAGAATGGTAAAACCCTAATATGGTTATCCTTGGAAGTTTCCCTAAAAAGGAAAGTGCATGATATAAGCATTTTTTAAGGTTACAAGAAAGGATATGAAAAGAGTGTATTGTTGGTATGATCTAGTGCTACTGGATTTGTCTTAGAGTGTCGTTTGTCTCCTGAAAGAACTTGCATTGCAAGTGTGTTGTAACTGTTGTGTTGAAGATAATACATTGTGCAGGTTTTGGAGTGCTGGCGTTTTTTACCGAAAGGTTTTCCCAGGGTAAATCATTGTGTCATTCTCCATTTTCTGTATGCATGGTATGTGGCTGCAATATCATTGTTAAAGTAGTTAACGAATCTGAAATTGTAAGGATTTAAAACAATTTGCACAATACTTTCCTTTAAACATTAGTGTAGGAAGTTGTTTCCGCACCTGAGTTTCCTTACAAGTGGTATCAGAGCCTGATCAACTTTTGATCCTAGTTGTTGGGTAGGGTTTTTTGAGCTAATCTCAAGTTGAGTGGTAGTTTTTTTTTTGTGCAGAGCATTCTAAATCTTATTTGTAGATTGAGATGGCAGGTTCCTCATACAGTAGAATGGAGGTGGAGAAATTTAATGGCACTAATTTTGAGTTGTGGAAACTCAAGATGGAAGACATGCTTGAAGACCATGATCTATGGGAGGCTACTTCACTTGATGTGAGACCTGCAATGATATCTCAAGAAGATTGGGAGATCAAGGATCGGAAGGCTAAGGGTATCATCAGACTCTGTCTAGAAGATGTCATTCTTCTGAATGTTCTTGATGAGACTACTACAAATTCTTTGTGGACACGGCTTGGGTCTATGTATCAAGCCAAATCTCTGGTGAATAAGTTGTTCTTGAGAAATAATTTGTATTCTTTAAGAATGGAGGAAGGTGGATCTATAACTGATCATCTCAATGCATTCAATTTATTGATTGCATAGTTGGCATCATTCGGTGCCAAGATCGAGGAGGAGGATCGATGTATGACCCTGCTTTGTTCCTTGCTAGATTTGTGGGACCATCTTGTGATGGCTCTCATAAGTACTATAGTCACATTCCATATGGATGATGTGGTGTCTTCACTACTATCTGAGGAGATGCGAAGAAATACTTTAGATTCATCTAAGGAAGCCCTTGATGTTTGTGGGAGATCCAACAATAAAGGAAAGCAAAATGAAAATAAGTCAAAGAAGGGCAGATCTAAATCCCGTGGGAGTTCTAAGACTCCTAGAAAGTCCAAGGTGAAATGTTGGAACTATGATAAATCTAGGCACTTCCGGAGGGACTGCAAAGAACCAAAGAAGAAGAAGAAAGGATCAAATTCAGCTTCTGAAAAATCTCAAGAAGATGGATATGCTTTTATTGCAGCTTTGGCAGCCCATGCATCCGATGATGTGTGGTTATTATAATCGGATGCTTCTTTTCACATGATCTCTCATCGAAACTGGTTCTCAAAATATGAAGAGTTTGATGGTGGAAAGGTGTACTTGGGTGATGATTCTCACCTAAAGATATTTGGACACGGAAGGGTCACTATTAGATTTACTGATGGAAAAGTAAAGGGAATCAATGGAGTTATGCACGTTCTGGGTTTGGCACGAAACCTATTATCTGTATGTATGTTGAATGATGTAGGTGTGCAAGTTGTCTTTTTTAAAGATGGATGCAAGATGATGAGAGGTTCTATGGTGCTCGCTAAAGGTACTAGGAGAGGTACTTTGTTTTACCTTGATGCATGCATTGCTTAGTGCAATAGTTCTTCTATTTTAAAGAAGAGAGAAGCTATCACTTCATCCCCACCATCTGAACGAGTAGTAAAGAAGACTATGGAAATGAGTTCCGAAGGAAGTGCAGTAAGTATACCTAAGGGTGCAAACACTTTGGAAGGCCAGCTTCCTACAGAAAAGACAATGTTGTGGCATATGAGATTTGGCCACATTGGTGAGAAGGGTCTTAGGACCTTGAAAACTAAAAATCTTGTCGAGGGGATAAATGATTGTAATCTTGAATTCAATTTCTATGAACACTGTGTTTATGGTAAGAAAAATTGTGTTCAGTTCTACTCAAGTTCTCACAAGTCTTCTGGTATTTTGGATCTTATTCATTCTGATGTATTTGGTCCTGTAAAAGTTCCTTCTATCTCCAGCTCTGTATGTTTTGTATCTTTTATAGATGATTACAGTAGAAGGACTTGGATATATTTCCTAAAAAGTAAGACACAGGTTTTAAGTTGGTTCAAGGAATTTAAGGCTCTCATGGAGAATTAGACTGGTAAAAGAATCAAGTGTGTGAGAACTAATAATGGTGGTGAGTTTTGTTCCATAGAGTTTGAACAATTCTATAAAGAACAAGGAATTGAGAGACATAAGACAACTCCTTACACCCCGCAGCAAAATGGA
The DNA here is from genome assembly GCA_018584345.1 of Thuja plicata. NCBI lineage: Eukaryota > Viridiplantae > Streptophyta > Pinopsida > Cupressales > Cupressaceae > Thuja > Thuja plicata. The sequence continues at coordinate 71,294 of MU224723.1, read as the reverse complement.
GTTGCAGAGAGAATGAACAGGACACTAGTGGAGAAGGCTAGGAGTACACTTAGTTGAGCTGGTTTAGAACAAAGATTTTGGGCCGAAGCTATGGCCACTTCCTGCTATCTGGTTAACAGAACTCCTACATCAGCTCTTTTTGGTAAGACACCCATAGAGGTGTGGTCTAGTAAGAAGCCTTCAATTAGACATCTTTGTGTTTTTAGTTGTGAAGCTTATGCACATATTGCAAAGGAGAAAATATCTAAGTTGGAAAACAAAGCTGTCAAATGTATTTTCATCGGATATAGTGTTGGTGTGCAAGGATACAAGCTTTGGGATCCTGTGACTAGTAATTTGTTGCATAGTAGAAATTTTATTTTCAGAGAGCTAACATCTTCTCCTATTGTGTTGCAACCAAATGAAAAAGAAAAGGAAAAATATGTTGTTTAGTTTCCTCCTACCCCTGAGAAGACTGAACAGAGAGACCATGTTGGGTCTAATGATGAGGAGAGCTCTAGCAGCTCTGATAGTTTGGAAGAAGAGGAAGAACAACCTCAACCTTAGCCCTTGAGGAGATCCACAAGAGAAAGAAACCAACTAGAAAGGTTTGGTTATTCTATGTTAGATTCCAGTTGTTCTTTTGCTTTGATTACTAACACTGATGAGCCTAGATCTGTGAAAGAGGCTTTGGGCATGGAAGATGCAGCTTCCTGGATTGAGGCTATGGATGATGAGATGGCTTCATTAGACAAAAACAAAACTTGGGACCTTGTACCTTTTCCTAAAGGGAGAAAATTTGTAGGCTGTAAATGGGTGTTCAAGAAGAAATTCTGTGCAGATGGCAATGTTGAAAGGTACAAAGATAGATTGGTTGCAAAGGGGTATTCACAGGTAGAGGGAATAGATTATGGTGAAATATTCTCTCCTGTTGCAAAGTTGACATCTATTAGATTTCTATTATCTCTTGCTGCATCATATGATTTAGAGATA
>MU224723.1:52414-68300 GCA_018584345.1 Thuja plicata | reverse complement strand
TGTATGCATGGTATGTGGCTGCAATATCATTGTTAAAGTAGTTAATGAATCTGAAATTGTAAGGATTTAAAAGAATTTGCACAATACTTTCCTTTAGAGATTAGTGTAGGAAGTTGTTTCCGCACCTAAGTTTCCTTATAGCAATTAACTTTCTTGTCGAGTAATGTGTTGTTGTAAAAGTGTGAGGTTTGTTAATAGTTGAGCCTGTATCTCGGTAACCTCTTCTCTAAAAAATGATTCTGCTTCCCAAATTTCTTGTCTTAACCTTTTGATTTCTATTATCTTCTCGTAATGCAATTTGATTGCATTGTCATATGTGGTTAGAGTTTTAGCACTTGCATTTAGATCAGAATTGATCTTTGCAATCTTATCACTATTATCCTTAGTGAATTTCTCCAAAGTGCATAGCTTTTGAATTAAGGAAATATCTTTAGTAATGATTGTATCTAAATCATTTTTTAGTTCTAAAAGATTTACCTTATTTTCTACCACTTCTTGGCTAATCTTTTCTGTCAATTTGTATTGGAACTTTTGTTCTTCTTGTTCTTCAATAGCCTTTTCTGCATCCACATTTTGAGTTGTGATTGCTTTGGTGAGAAAAACAAGTTGACCCAGAATGGGGGCATTGTGATCAACATCAATGTCAGGAACTATTTGGCTTAAAATGTCTCTTGTGGTTTCTAGCACTAGACAATCTTTGTGTTCTTTTCTAAGCTTTTCCTATATTGCTTTCCTTTGACATATCTCTCCATATTCTATAAGAGATTCATAGTCCAATGTGGTTGAATCAAACTTTGGTATTTCAATTATTTCATCAAGTGTGACCTCCAGCTTACTCTTCTTGGTTTTCTTCTTCTTCTTTTGTGATGCACCTGTATGCAAAACCATAGCAAGTTTTTATGCTTGGTCTGATGTGCTGGAGGATTTTTTTTTGGTGGTGTACATTTTTCCTGTTGCTCAAGGTTTTTCTTTCATTTGTGTGTGGACGTCTCCTCATTAACCTTTAGTGTAACTACAACATCTCCTTCGGTGTTCCTAGGAGTGGTATCAATTGGCTTATCTTGCTCACCTTTCTTCTTTTGCACTTCATATGTATCTTTCATTTGTGCATCCTTTTTGGTGTAATCTACATTTGTAACATTTTGTTCTCCACCGGTGACTACCTGTTCATCGGTTGTATCTTTCTATTGATCATTACCCTTATCTTTGGGTATGCTTTCATCCTTGTTAGGTGACTTCTCCTTCTCCAAGATAATATTGATAGCTTAGATCAATAGTAGTATTTGTCCTAGTGTGAATACCTGTGCAAAATCTGTAGTTGTGTCATGTTCATTGGTTTGGTTTTGGACAATAGTGACATCTTCATCTTTCTATATCTCATCTGCAGGATCTACTCTGGTAATATCAATAATAGTATTATCAAGCCATGTCTCATCTGCAATGTCCATATCCTTTTTGGATTTTGTGTTCAATGATTCTTCATTAACATCCTCATTAGTAATAAGAATGTGTTTGGGGCTCTGTTTAGCCTGGTCATCTTTATTATGTTGCTTGTTGGTAAGAGCTATTTGCGGCTTAGGACTTGTATCCTTTTTAGGTATATCAAGTATCTTTCTCCTTTCAACCTCACTCTTCCTATCTATCTCAAGTAGATGTCCTTGAAGCACTTGGTAGGCTCTTAACTTTGGTGAGAACCTTTTGGAGTGTTTCTTTATCATCACTTCAATCTCCTCCATTTTAGATTTGGGAGGTATGATAGAAATTAGGGCTCTTTCCCTAATCTATTTCTCAGAATTTAATACAAATATCCAAATTGTTGACAATCTATTCAAAAGTTCTTTTGGTATATTATCTACCAATTGTATTAGAAAATATTTGAATGCACACATCATTGAGATAATTGCCTCTTCTATTTTATTTTGATCCTCGAGATCCAATGTTAGCCATTTCTTAATCTTGCAATCATTTGTTGTACCTGATTTGATAATAGAAGAGCATACCTCATCAATTGTAGAAGGTATTGTATTCTTGACAACTTGTACTAATTATTCATCCTTTTCAGTGTCCTCAATGTCTTCCCTTGTTCTAAGGAAATTTATTCTTTTTGTTGGACCCTTTTTCCCTATTTGAGGCTTTCTTTTATAGGTTCTTACTTCACCTTTATAGATTAGTGAAGAACTTGCATCCTTTGTTGTCTGACTCCTGGTCCTGGTTGCAACAGTAGTCCTTGGTTTCTTTACTGGAGGAGGAGGTGGTGTATCAGACTTTGTGGACTCTGAGTCACTCTCCTTCTCAGCTTCACCGATGGGTGATTGACCCTTGGTTTCTTTAGTCTGTTATGTTTCCTCTTCATTCACTGACAACTTTTCCTTCAAAGTCTTGACCATTTTATTTTTCTTTTTGTCAATCTTTTTCACAACTAAGCAAGTTTTTATTCTTTCTTTTTCTTCCTCATAAGTTCCAAACTTAGGTTGTAATTTATCCAATGGTTCATTTATCAATGCCTCAATAGCATTTGATGTTTGATCTATGTTCACCTCATAGTCTAGTGGTACCAGCCATGTTGTCCTTGGTAAAACTGGCTTTATGTAGGTGTAGTCAGTGTCCACAATAAAACAAATGCCAGTCTTGAAATTTTCTACTAATTGCTTTGGAATCCTCACTCTCTTGTGCATTATTTCTTTGAATCCAGAAAAATATTCATCCATGACTGATTCAAAATTATCTCCTAGTGATTTGATGAGCTCACTAATCTATGTGGTCACTGGTCGGGTAGTGTCCCATTTGACATTGCCTATGGATGGGAAGGATTCTTGGAAATAGAAAAATATGCACATAATAAGTGAACCAAACTTACATGAGTTGGACTTTGCAGTCCTCATTGTCTTCATGTTCTCATCTAATTGCCTTAGCATAAGTTCTAACAGATCCAACTGTAGTCCCTTCTTGACAATTTTGTATACTGTATCCACTACTTCGGATGCAATAATGTTCATCCTTCTATCCTGAAAGAACTTGTATCCTAAGACACATGCTCCAAATTTCATTTCATCATATTTGATGGTGGATACCTTTAATCCACTCCCATCCCATGCTTCTCCTGTGTTCTTTTCAATGTCAGCTTTAGGCGGGTGCTTTAGTACCTTTACTTTATCGGTTATGGGATAACCGATAACGACATGTATAAAATCCTTGTTTATCAATTTTGGCTCATCCAGCCATATCTTTTGTTCATGTATTCTGCTCAGTACTAACCAAATCCATTCATTTTTGAATTCCTTTGGGAATAGTATGGCATGTGTGAGCCATTTTACTTCAATGTGCTTATGCTTTTCTTTTATTGTTCCATCATCATTGAAAGGATTTTTGAAAGCTTTCTCAACTTCCAAGTCTCCTATTTCAGCAATCTTGCAATGAATATATGCTCTGACGTCTTCAACGAGAAAAACCCTAGCTGGTATTCTGGGTAATGCACCAGTGTTATTAGGTTGTGAAGCAACCTCAGGACAGATATTATAATGAGGTTCTTCATAGGTGGAATCCTTGATTAGATTAACCTTATTCTTCTTATCATCTTTGAACTTGAAGGTTCTTGATGTAGTTTACATCGTTTTAGATTTTAGGGAATTTTTCCATAAATGAAAACAGAGTTCTCACTGATTGTTGTTACTTACTTCAACCTTTTGTCATTTCCGGTATCCTTCTGAGTGTTGTGAACCAGATTGGAGTCAGTCTAAAATCTGATTGCTTCATGCTCTAGTTTTTCTCTATTTCTTTTCTCAAGTCGTTGTGTGAATAATGAAACCCTTCCGTCGTCTATTTATAGACTTTGCCCTAAGTTGTGTCATAAATGCTCAACCACTTATCGGTGTGTGAAGACAGAGTCATCGGGTGATACAAAAAAAAGTTCTCAGTGAGAATGCAATGTTTCAAGGTAGCTATTAACTTGTTATGTTCACCGATGGATTTCGGTATACGAAAAAGACAATATTTTCCTTTGTACTTGTTTATTGATGGATCTCAGTTTACACTAGCAACTTAGCATTTTTGTGTTAACCGACGATTCTCGGTAATTATAGGCAACTTAGCTTTGTATGTACATTGACAATTTTTAGTAAGTATTAACCGATGAAATTGAATTCATAGAATTGTAACAAGTAATACCATAGTGCATCTTTAATCATGCTAGTTTGGCATTTCATCAATGTCTAATGGAACTGATGCAAAATATAACTTGGTATAATGTAGTTCCATACTTGTTCTACTTAGGTGGGGGTGGTGATGTCTAGTTTGGCATTTCTTGGTCCAGCTTCATCAGTGCTTGTAGCTTTCCTCCACATTTTGTTTCTCATCTTCCTGATGTCTTCAATGGTGTTTCCATTGGAAAAGGTGCTAGTCTCTGGAGTCTTTTCTAAGATTACCAACTTTATGAAAGTGTAGACATGTCATTCTAGGGTTATTCTAGCTCCTAGACTTTCTCATCCGTTGTCTCATATAGTTTGCAGCTATGTGTCCAAATCTTCCACATGCTGTGTAGTTTTCCCATGTATTGTAATCCCAAACATATGAGTTACCAACTCTTTTCGGTTAATAAGTATTTTATTGATCTTTAGGCTTCCATGCTTGCCTTTTATTTTTCTAGCATCCAAGAGATGTGTGCCCATGCATTTTGTAAGTAGGACACTATTTTTCCATGTAGGTTTCCTTCTTTGGTTATTTCAACTCAGATTTACATTCATATGCTTTATGTCCTTTCTTGTTACATTTATAACAAATTCCTATGAATGAAGGTGTGGTTTTAGGAATACCTTTCATTTTTCTCTTACAAACATTTAATGTGTGGCCAGGTTTACCACAATGATTGCATGTAATATTTCTTGGTCAGGGATTTACATGGACATTCTTTGGATCAGCTTGGTTTGGTGATTCTTCATTTTCAGTATACCCTAGTCCGGTATTGTTATTGACTCTTCTTTGTCCATCAAGAAAATCATCCATCATTTTGTTCCTTTCTTCAGCTCTCTTGATTATATTGTTATGTTGTTGTTGAATTCTTACTTCATGTTTCAACTTTTTATTTTCTTCTCTTAGCTCACCGATAGCTTCTATTCTTTCAATTAGTTTTGTATTAATTCTATTTTCCTCCTGACTCAAGAATAATCTGATTGGTGATCTCATGATGATGTTTTTTAAGTCTTTATATTTCTGATTCTTTCTCTTGTAGCTTTTCAGTAATATTGCTTCTATCATCAATATCTAGTGTTCTTTCTTGCTCAAGTTGTCTAGCATTGTGCATGACATCAATCATTATTATCATCTGTATCTCTTGACTGATTTGCAAAGATTTTACTTGTCCAACCAGATGTTGATTTATTTCATTCAGACTTGTGATGCTTTCTTCTAATGTGTCTGATGATTTTCTTGTTTTAGATCTTGAAGACTCAAATAGATCTGGTATCTCTTCTTCGTGGTAGTCAGTTTCATTACAGCGAGATGCCATAATCTTTCTTTCATCCAACAACTATCTCATCTTGATTCTAGCTTCTTTATATTGCTCATACAAGATCTAAATTTCAAGCTTATGATTCTCAATACTCTTGTCAAGCTTGTACTTATCCATTGTATGATCTTTTCTCTTAAGTCTTTAAAATTTTCCAATTAAGAGATCTATCTCTGATACCAATTGTTGGAAATAATGGGAAGTATGTACTGAGAGGGGAGGGGTGAATTAGTACCTCTAAAACTTTTATATCTTTTAACCTTAATCCTTTATGTAATCAATTGTATTACCAACTATCTTTTCTATCCTATCTTTATGTAAGTTATATCAATTCATAAACTTAACAAACATGTAAACATACATAGAAGCATTCATGAATGTAATAACACATAACACAAGATATGGTAATGCATAAAACCCCTATTAGAAGGTAAAATATGTGGTGGGGATGGCACCCACAAAAACTTCACTATCTGGAAATTGGAAGGGGCCAATTAAGGCTTACAATTTGATCACTTCTGATGATCTACCCTGTTATGAGTATTATGTAGAGACTGGTTAAGGTCTGCTCTGTTAATATCTTTAGCAACACTATTTAGTGTGCACTTGGTTAAGAGATTTACAAAGGATTGTTAAATCCACCTTTCTTGGAAGGATTTTTTTCTATCTGCTACACTTGTTAGAATGTAGACAAGAATACTCATTCACTTGAGTGTATGCAATCTTCAATTTCTAATTATAGATCCATTAAAATCACATGAACAAAGTATCACCTAATGTGATTGATTAATACCTATGTTTCTCGGTAGCCTTGATTCTTGGTTCTTGATAACCAAATTCATCTTTTATTGTTTTGCTTCTTGAAACTCTTAGTATGATCCATAGATGTGCTCCTTGGATACTATCATCCTTACATCCATATTAAATTAATAATTACAACTTCTATTTATACAATAGATTGACCTAATTAAGTTACATGTATTACAAAGATAACTCTATGATCAAAGATTTACAATTTGACCCTTATCTCCTAATCTGCATGTTTTCAATCAGTTAGAATGATTATAACAATTATGATTATCTTTCTTGTCCTTCAATAAAAGGTTTTAAATCCAATCAAAACTCTAAATATAAAAAAATAATTCTTTTATCTAACGTGGAACTTAGATCCACTTTTCTCGGGATATAAGTGACTTTCGATGTCTGATGCTTGGGTTACTCTGTTGTCAGTCAGTCAGTCTTTTGGTGTTCCTTCTATGAACCATTTTGTGAGGCTCCCTTGCTATGTCAGCTTCCTCTATTTCTTCTCTTTTGTTGTACAGTGTAATTTTCTCGTTGGGGTTCTCTTCAACATTTTTGTTTTGCACTGTAAAACTGTGTCATCAGGTTTCTCTATACTTAGCACTTTTGATATCACCTAAAACCTATCTTTCGGTGTAGTGTAACCGATGGTTTAAAGAACTATTTTCCCTTTCTATACTAATAGAAAAACTTATATCATCATTCTCATCCATCCATAGAGCTTCACTTTCTAGCTTTCCTGTCCATTTCACTAAGTATTTCTTGTAATCTCTTTTCCTATTCTTCTTCACTACCTTTGTATCCATAATTCTTTAGGAAGGCTCTCATCGACAACTTGTTCCATGTCCATTGTATTATGATCTGTATCCAAAGTTCCTTTATATGGATTTAATTCACATACATTGAAGATTGGTGACAACCCAAAACCATGAGGTAACTCAACTTTATATGCATTCTTACCACATTTCTTTAGGATAGGACAAGGACATATCTTCTTTTGAATTATTTCAGTGTACTTTCCTTTATGCAATCTCTCTTTTCTTCACATACACCCACACAAGATCTCCATCCTCAAACTATAAGTCCCTCCTTTTCTGATGTGCACATTTCTTATGTTTGTCACTGGATTGTTGTAGACTTGTCTTTACCTGTTCATGTACTTCCTTAATGGCTTCAACAAATGTGTCTCAAACTGCACTTATAAGACCAATAGAAGGTAGAATTCTTAGTTCCAAGACTCCTCACGAATGGAGCCCATAGATAATATGGAAAGGATACTTCCCTGTAATCCTATTGATAGTATCATTTTATGAGAATTTAACCTATGGTAGTATTGCATCCCACTTCTCGACATGTTCCCTTGTGAGACACATCAAGAGATTTCCATGGGTCCTATTAAAAAATTCTATATGTCCATCTGTTTGAGGATGGTAGGTTAATGAAAAATAAAATTTCAATATAATGACATACAAACCCCTCAGAAGGCTCAAACACCCTATCATCTCTCCTTTCATCTTCTTTGTCTCTAGGACCATGCATAGGTCTCTCTCCAAATGAATAGTTTCTCAAACTTCAACAATCACTCTACCAATGGTGAATTCATTCTTCTTAGACATCACTAGGGTTATACGATACTTTTAGTGTCATAAAAATCCCCAAGTTCAAGTTCTGCACTCCCTCCTAAGCATCTTCAAGTCCTAAGGGCTAGTAGCCCTAACCAGAGAGTTTTCTGAGGATAACTGCTAAATTTTCCAAAGGACCTATTGATAAAACCACATATTCAAACACCCTTTAAGGATATACTCCAAACCCTAAATTCACATGTATTAACTCTAAGGTCATATATCTAGATGATACCAAGTACCTATTAGGCGTAATAGCCCTATTACGTCACTTTTACAAACAAAGTTCTCTACAAAGGGATATTCTGATTACCACACCATTTGGGACACCAAGGAGGACATAAAAACAAACCAAATACAAATCCTCCTTCCTTGAATCCACCATTTGTTAAATTTATGCTCACTATTATGTTTGACTCAACAGTCACATGACGATGCCTATCCCAATATTTCACATTCACATCACCCCATCGATGATCTCCTACTCTAAGATTGCATAAATCTTAAATTACACTCTCATACCTTGCAAAAACTAAAGTTTTTGATTTTTCCCATGGTGAATTTGTAAGATATGAGTGAAACCTTTCAAAACCCTAGGTATGGTAGGGTATCCTGGCTATATCTACAAAATATTCTCTAACTATCGTTCCCCTTGACTAATTTACTCCAAACCAATTGAAAATGAAGGCTAGACATATCTGCAACTTTTCCAATTAGACTTTCTTAAAAAATGAATCTGTACAAGATCTTACAAATGCAGACTACAGAGAAAATGCAAGAAAATCACAATAAATCTTATTGTGCAAGTGTAAAACTTTACAAATTCCTCAACCCAACCCAAAATTGGAGTTTGGTTTCCTTAAAACATGTTTCGCAATGGTTCATAACTAGAAATGAAGAGTTATATACGTTGGCCTTCCAACTTCCAAAATCTTGCAACATTGTTTAAAAGTTGCATTATGCAACATTTACATCTTTTGCAATATTTGTACTTTTCACACAATATTGAAAACCCAAACATATGGGTGTGACCCCTCAACAAAATCAACTTTAAAAATAGCTAAGGACAACTAAAAAAAATACTAGCACTTTCATAGACCCCTAGTGCCCATATGTCTAGTGTGCCTTATAAATCACCTACCGAGGACATTGGGTTACAAAATGGGGTAACTTATTACAAATTTAAATCAAGCACATGTATCCTATCCTAAACCAATTGAATTTGGATCTAAAGATCCTCTTTTGTCTCCATGGATTTCTTGATAGATGTCTCTACATCACAATATGCATAGATACATGTGCAAGCATAAATATAAGGCATGAGCAATTTACAAAGCATAAGACATCCACATAAACATAAATTAGTATACATCAATACACATGACACATGAATTTCATACTTAAAACATAAACTATATATATTCATAGGGCATGAAGCAATATATATCTATGTGTGTGTGTGTGTGTGTGTGTGTGTGTGTCCAATAATGTCATACATCGAATATATCCAATATAGTTAAATTGGCTTCATGAAATCCAAATGGATGTAGAATGTGTTACTTATACAATATAAAAAAGTATATGTCTACTAATGCCATATAGGTTTACAATGTATATCCCTAATCTAGTCATTTCTGGCAAGGGGAAGAAAAATAATCCTAGGATGTCTTCAATCGTCATGTCAATGGAGATGCAGTGGATGTTGTGTTCTTCTAAGTGTGCTCACTAGTCCTCCTATCTAGACTCTTCTACATCTCGAGCTGATAAAATATAAAGTAATAACATCAATAACTAATCTACATCAAAATTGAATTATACGATGACATAATATAAAATATTCACTTACCTGTAGCAAATAGTCACTATGTATATCCACAAAAGGGGCACGTTGATGATCTAGAGTAATAAGTCCCTACAATAATGATCAAAATAATATTTAAAATACATACATGAATATCCTTAAAAAATTTAATACAAACTATTAAAATAATAATTAAAATTAAGTAATCTCTCTCATACCTCGGTTAGTGCTTCAGAACTAGCTACAACTACAACTACTCCATGATCCAAAGTATCGCAAACAACAGGAGGGAAATTTCTTGTCAATAATTAAAAACAAAAAAATGAGAGTATTATGTAGTTATCAAGAATACCTAGATAATTTTTTACAACCCCACTAATGAATAAATGGTACCTCTGTGAAGGTGTCACCGCTTCCTTTAGTGTGTGGTGTTGATGTTGTAGTTCCAACATTCAACTAGAGCGCATGTATCATAATTTATAAGACAATCATTCATATAACGATGTACTACTGACGTGTTAATTATAATGTATTATTACATATATACCTCTAGACTCAATGATGTTGTCACAAAGCCAGGTGAAGGAATGTGATCACTACCATGACCACTTTTCACTCTGGATTTTGATCATATTTGTCTACTAATTTAGTTATTCATTCATTTATTAATTAATTATAATCAAGTAAATCAAATTAAAATGAAAGTAAAGATACCTCAAGGAAAGTGGATCGATGCCCTTCACTATCTAATGTGAACATCGATGGTCTAGCAGTGAACTAATGCACATGCACAATAAGTTATGAGAAAACCATTCATGTAATTACATAATAATCAATGTATTAAGTAAAATTCTTTATTCGATACATACTTGTGGAGTTGACGATGTAGTGTAAAAGGGGGCTGAGGGATCATTGCCACTCCACCGACACTCATGCCTTGAATTTTGATCATAATCAATAGATACTAATTTAATTATTCATTCATTTATAAATGAAAAATGAAATTTTTTTAATGAACTTGCAAATATTTGCATGTGTATCAATGTCAAATGTTGCATTGATAAAATCATTGACCATCATTCCATCATCCTCTTCCTCTGTGAACAGTACCAAATGTGCATAGGGATCCATAGGACCAATAAATATGGCCCCTCAAAGACCGACCATGGTCACCCTCGACTAAAGGAGTGGCACACTGAATAATAGTCTATGTCAGAGCACTAATTGTGCCTAGTGTGTTCAACTCTACATGTTTCTTCACAATAGAAGGAATACTAACATGATCCACTCATGGCTTGCCACTAGGAACCCTAGCTGCATTAGGGTTATTACATGCCATAGGTCTATCAAATGATGACCCCCCGCCTCTACCCTGAGATTCCAGAAAGTCAAAATAATTTGGCACCTCCTTGAGGAAAAACTCGCAATAGAGTTTCCTCAAGAAATATATAGGAACCTCATGATTGCTATAGGAAAGGGAATCAAAGACCATCCACCATTTGTCCCAAAAGTTTTTTTTATTTCTTCACTCAGGCACCAATGAATTGGAAACCTCTTTGTTTTGGTTCTAAGAGTATTAGTTTCCCCTGGCTTTTAAAGAGTTTTCAAATGTCGTCTTTTGTTATTTGTTTCTTTTTTATGTCCTCATATGACAATTTATTTGCATAATATTGTTTTTTTTCTTCTCTTCTTTTGCATCATAAATTAAGTTTCCCACTAAATAAGCCTACATGGGTCAAGATTGATTCTAATAACATTTTACAAGCGTTTTCCTTCTAGGATTTGTATCAACAGAATCTTTTAACCTCTTAATTAAAGAGTCTAATTCTATTTTTCATCTTTCTATTTGGTTAATCAAATTATCTTATGTTACAAAAGGAGGTTTCTGTATTGGTGGAGGTGGTTGGAGTTCATTTCCTTATTTCTTTTCAACATTCATTTGTTCACGAGGAGAAGATGGAGGGTTTGGCAGAGGGCTTTCTTCGGGAAGATCATTCCTTCCTAGCAATTAAAACAAAATATATTTTAAAAGCCTAATTAAACTTAAAATTTACGAAAAGAAACTGTGACAATAAAATTTTATTGAAAACTTAAATTTCAATACTAAAAAGAGGCATAGGCTATAAAATCGCTTACTTCTTCTTCCGGTTTGACCTTCATGATGTCGTAGAGCCATTCTTTGTTCGATTTGATGAAGAAAACAAGAAAAATATCCTGCATACGCACTTCGAAAATGCTCTTCTTTGATGGAAACATAGGTTTGAGGGGAAGAAATGAGCCCTTTTTGGATGTTCTATGTTTATGTAAGGTTTTACATAGCGCATGTGCGCTATAGCATGCACACGCTATATTTTGAATTGCCAAATCTTAAGGCTTGGGCAATCCAAGCTAGAGCGCGTGCGCACTATAGTGCACACACAATTTAGTGTGTACGCACTATAGTCTTTGGGGGACCAAAAAGGAATTTAGCACCCTTTTGGTCCCCCATCCTCATGCATATACCCTGTAGGACTATTGGATGTTGTTGACAGTAATTTTGAGACTTTAGAGAAGTCTTCATTGAGCAATATTCAAAGTGAATTTGTTTCCCATAGATTCAATCAATTGAATGCCATAATTGCTAATGATAAGAAATCTTTGTGAGTTTCTATTCAGAAACTCAAAGATGCATTGACGGAAGGATGAGAAGTATATAAGTCTCGTGTCAATTATATTCTCTATGTTACTAACATTGAAAATATTGTAGAGGATAGTGAATCCAATATAACAAAGATATCACAAAGTTTTGATCCTTTGAAGTAAATGGAATCAAATCATTTCATTCAAGTGAGAACACTCAATGATAAGATTGGTTCACTTGTTACTAAGAGGAGAAGGATGAAGGACAGGATCAGAGACCTAATGAATCAGATTATTCCAAAATTAGATATTTTGTCTAGAAGTTTGAAGGAAGCTACTGCAACCTCTGATTATCCCGATTCACCGGGTTTGGTTGAGGAAAAAAGGTTGGCATATGCAATTTGTGGACAGATTCAGATTATAGAGATTATAAACAAGAATTGGGACACATATTTTATAGCTCTAAGGAGCAAGTTTTATGATATATTCAAACTTCTGTAAGTATATTTTGCAAACCTATGTATATAATCAGATGGTATAGGATTTTAGTAGATGATTATGAGGTAGTTCCCAACCTTTTCCATTGATGTCAAATGGGTAAAGATAAGGAAAATGACATATTCATCTTAGGGTGAGAAAAAATAATTTAATAAGGAGAGACACTTTTTGGAGTTTGGCATTTTTCTTGGACACTTAGTCATTTTTCACTAAGCGTTGCCATCAATGCCAAAGGAGGAGAATGTTGGCAAGAGAAATCAATAAGAGGTTTTTGTATGTTGTCATTGATGGTAACTACACACTACTCTATATATTTCTTTCCATAATTTGATGATACCGAAAGTTTGTTTTCAGATTTGGCTAAGTATGGAAGAACATACCCAATGTACAGGTTTTGGTATATGGATCGGTACAAGATTAGTTGATCAAGTTTTTATGTGTGAATCTAGGATATGATTATAAGAGGCATTTTATATAATTTTTAAAGATAAAAGAAGTTTATATGATCATTTGATGAAGTTATGATCTTCTAATTATCAGGTTAGCAGAGTTTAGTAAGAGACTAAGATAGTTGGTTTTTGGATCGATCAACGATCTTACCAGCTTAATGACCCAATCGGTATGATTATTGAATATATTAGAGTAGACACAAGTGATGAATTCTATGTTCAATTTTGAGGCTAGGTACACATTTTGATGGTATATTTGGCTAACACTTCACACGTTACCTATTTGGTTCTTGAAGCTGACAGTGACCTTGGAAAGTGATCTTGATGATTGATATCTAAGATCAAGTTTTTGTGTTTATTAATATATCTGATGTTTGGAGATGATTTCTATATGTTATATGTGATTAATGAATCACTGATCAGAGGATTGGCAATTAGATAAGAAATTTTGTTTTGTGCTTCATTGGAATTCTATTAAAGCATTGTGATGTTGTTTCTCAATTCACCTTTTGTGGATGAATCTTTTTGTATGGTAGTAAGCCTCTCAAGGTTGTATACCTATTTTTTAATTGAGTAGTGATCTCTAGGTTGTAAGCCTAAATGCATGTGTATTCCCCTATTGTACTTTCACCCCTAACATGGTAGCTTATTTCTGCAGAAGTAATACTTATGAATTCATCTCCACCGTGGTTTTACCCTTGACTGGTTTTCGATGCAAAAATCATGGTGTTATGATGTTGTGGATGGTTTTCTTACTTTTCAGTTGCTTATTATTTATTACATTCGGTTTATGGTTGTGCAATCAAGTTAAGAAATTATTAAAATCTGTAATACTGAATCACCCCCATCCCCCTCTTAGTATTATTCAATCCTAACACTTGAGTATTACCAAATGATAAGTTGATCACAAAGTCAGAAAAGTGCATCCACATTGAAGAAAAAGTGAAAAATCAAGGGAAAGTAAATCAAGATGAAATCAAGACTTTATGTACAAGTAAGTTAAAGGTCATACCAATTCAATATGATTTCAAACTTTCAAAGATGGAGAAGAGGAATTAAAACAAAGATTGCAAGATAAGAATGTGGATGTGGTACTATTCAATGCCAACCAATCAAATAATTATAGTTTCATGTTTCCAAAATCATCCAATCATATTACGCCAAGTGTACATGTGGAAGCCATCTAATGCCTCTACCTAACCTATTTTTTGATTGGTCAATAAAAGCATTGTAATTTTTGTATTGGCCTAGGGGGGGGTGCCTTCATGTAATTATATAATCATTTGATGCTTGTATTTATTAGTTATATTAGGGAACTGTTGGATAAATCTTGGCCCTTGATCTTGAATTGACCTCGGCCCTTGATTGTTAATGAACTGCTAGATAAGGCCAAAGCCTTCGCATTTGTAACTCATGAGATTATATTATATAATTAGTGTGTCATCTTAAAATGGAAGCACTTCCATGTTAAGAATGTTTAGCCCTCCTTAGGGGGTTTTTTTTACCACCATCATATTGTCCCCTCATTTCTGCATCCTCTCCTACTCCTCTGCCTATTTAGGACCCTGTTTGGGCCTCTCCGGGAACCTTCCATCCCAACTGGCATGTTTTCCAGGGGTCTTGACTCCCTGGGTCAAGGTTGACCTCGACCTTGACCTAGGTGAAGGATGACCTCAACCTTGACCTTGACCTGGGTCCCCCTTTCAAATTTGGAAGTTTTTCAGCTGCCGGATCGAGGTCATCAAAAATTCATTTTTCGCTCCCGGGTCAGCTATCTTGGGTTCCAAATAGATGATTCTTAAATTATATTTCATATAGGTCCTCTTCTAGGGGAATGGGTCTAATTAGAATTTAATTCTCCTATGTCGGCCTCTCTAGAAGATTGTGCCCTAGTTTCATATAAAATGAAGCTTTCTCCTCTCATTTTCTCTGAGTCTCTCTAAGTGAAGAAACAACAAAGTATGATCAAGTGCCTCTAAAGAATTCATCAAGAAAAAGTTTCAAGCATCCATTATTATACATGTTTTCAAGATTTTAAATTGCTCAAGTATTCCTCTCAAGAATTCAAGTTCTGCATTGAAGATCAAGGATTTAAGTTTTCAAGTCTTTGAAGGGATTTGGTTCAAGCATTCAAGATTCATCATTCAAACCCTAGATCTATCCATCATGATGGAGTGATCTTCCTTCAAGATCCTTTGTGTATCCTCAAGAATCATTCATTCTCACTTCAATGTGGATTCCAAGCATACAATCATGGAGGTTTATGGTTTCTAATTGAGTGCAAGCTTTCATATTTACATACTTGTTTACATCCAAAATACAATTGTATATCTACTTGAATATCATAGCTTCATTATTAGATTTACTTCTACTACTTGCAAGCATTCTTTATTTCAATTATTTATTTCAAGGTTAATTCCTAAATCGGGGTTTGACTAAGGAAAACCCCTCCCCCCAAAAAACAAACCCTTTGGGTGGTCCCACAATAGTGTGTCCCACTTTTTTGAACATCCTGATTTTTGCTGAAATTGCACATTTTTAAGAAAATATGATGATTTAAGCCTTGAGAGGTCCCATTTGAAGGAGTAAATTCAAA
>MU224723.1:26256-52306 GCA_018584345.1 Thuja plicata | reverse complement strand
AAAACCCAAATATAGGATGATAGTACTCCGAGAGAGCTTTCCAATGATTATGAGTTTTATATATATTGAGTTTATTAAGACTTTTCTTTTTAAGTTTTACTAAACATAGGTTGTCTGACCATTTAGCAACTTCTCTGTTCGACGCCTCTGGAAAAATAGTAAATTAGAGAAACAAATTATGAAAAATATGTAGGAAATAGGTATTTATGTTACCTTTCTATCAAAAAAGGAATAAATGAATTTTGATATATAGAGATAGAGTTAGAGCGATCAAAGTGAACCTCTGTCCAAATTATAATTAATGTCACTTCATAACTCAATAAAATATCAAATATTCAACCAAATTGAATGAAACCAAATGGATTCCCTAGATATTTGTGTTAAAAACCTAAATTCAAAATAATTATTTTCTTATCAGTTTTATAAAAAAAATTTATGTTGATCAAAGTGAGTGTCACTCCTGAAAAATCTTGATTTTTCACAAAAATAATTTTTGAAAGAGAAGGAAAAATGGATACAAATAAAATTCATTTTTAAAAAAAAAAAATTATTTATAAACTAGAAACAAAATTCTAAAATTCACTAGTTTACATCATCTTCAAATTCTTAATGGTTTAATGACAATAGATGTTCGAAAGCGAAGTTTTTTTTCAGAATGTTCATTTCAGTGTCAAAGTTAGCCAAAAAGTGGGACACAGTTTTGTGGGATCACCCCTTTTTCTTGTAGGTACAGGTTCGAAACAACAGATTGGGATGGAGATTCAGATACCCTTTTTGGAAAACTTTCGGGATCCGAAAACAAAATTTCAGTCTGAGACTTTTTAGGTCGATTGTGACCTAGGGCACAATTGGAAATTTTGGCAAATGGTGACATTGACTTGAGGGTACAAATTGGAACTATCTCATCTAACAGAAAAACATTTCTGGGTTTTGTCTAGGTAAAAGTATGAAGCTATGTCGCACTTGAGGACCATTTTCATAGTTCCAGCTGAAATTGTTTCAGCTGAAACAATTTTGGCCAAAATATTTTTGGCTGTACATATGTGGCATAGATGTGGCACAATGTGGCGTTGATGTGGCAAATGAGTTTCGACTGAAACTGGTTCGGCCGGACCAGTTTCAGCCAAAAATTCATGAGTAAATATAAGCAAACTATGTTCTATAAATGGAGAATTGGCACATATTTATATAGGGGGGTTCGGCCGAACTAGTTCTAGCCAAAACTGTCTATGTGGCATCCTATGTGGAAGCCAAATAGGCAAAAATTTCAAAATTACAGAACTTCTCACTTAGACAACTGATTTCTTCATCAAAACTCAACTATTTTTAAAATTTAAATATACCCTTTTGTAGAGCTCAGAGTCTAGATTATGGTCATATAATTTTAATTGTGTTTTGATTACATATAATATATTATAATTTGAAAAAAATCAAAGTAGGTATTTTAACATTGAAGAACATGCTCGTTCGAAAAAAGAAAAAAAAATAGCAAATCATTTTGGAAAATTTTAAAACTTATATTTTACACTAGAGGGTAGAGTCCTCTTCAAGAATATATAATTTGTTTTGTATTTGGTGTAGATTTTGTAGGGAAATTAGGTGGGAGACAAAAACTGTTAATTTTGGGTAACTCCGACTTTGAATAGTTATAACAGACAAAATATATACCGAAAACCAATCTTTCTTTTTTTTGCACTAGCTATACATGTCATCTAAAACATATCCTGAAATTAGAGGAAAACAAGATTATTTACATATATTTTGTTGGTGGGAACTAGACCCTCAATTTTCAGCATTTTTCTGAAATTAAAAAATGGCCTTCAAAAATTAATAAACTGTGTCAATTATTATTCAAAATTTTAAAAAAAAATTATAGGCATAAACTACATCCAATTTTACACATTTCATTAGTTTACATCATTTTCAAATTCTAAACACAAATGCCACTTTTATGTCATTAAATTTTAACATTTTTGCATGTCGTGGTCCTCTTCCTTTGTAAAAGTGTGACACAGGTTTGTACTTTTACCCGTTTGTCTCTGCATTTCTATTCCACATCTGGTCTCAGATTTTCCAGAAACTCAACACAGGCTTCAGAAAACATCATTCTTCAAATCTACAATATTTCAAGGTTAGTGCATTTCTCCTATTCAATTCAATTAAGGTTATCAATCTATCTAAACCTAAAATACATTCAAATTAACAAATCAAACCTGGGTAATTAAGATCTTCCTTCCTTATTCTTGTTTCCAAATGATTGATTCATTTATGCATTGATCCTTCCTCTTTGGTTAATCAACTTGGATCTTTCATTTTCATATCTAAGGATAGAAGGAGAGCATCTTATTTACCCCCAAAACATATCTAAATATAATATCTCTTATATGCAAAACAAACACATACATTTTTAGATATTACATTTTGGTGAACCCGCGATAGACAACTCTTTATTTTTGGCGTTAGATTTACATCTCATATTAAATCTTGCATGCATATAAAAGTAGGTTTTCTTTTATGCTCTTGCATTTATATTCCAAAAATACATTAAAAAAAATATAAAATTTCTTTAAAAAACACAAAAACATTTACATGCTTGTAATTTTATTGTGTTCAACATGTATGACTCTTATTTTGAATACTTTGATGAAGATTTTATTGTACAAGAGAATAGATCCCTTAATGAGGTACATTTTGGTGAGGATGAAAATGGTTTGAATGAGATCTCCATTAATCCTATTCCTATTTTATCCTCCTGTACAATATCTTCAATTGACCTTTACCATAGAAGTGAGTTAAGGATAGATGTTACTTCTTCTCTTAATATATGTCTTCTCTATGAGCCTACTTTAGAATATAATTATTTCCCCTTTAGGGATCAAGCTTTAGGCACTCCTATAATGTGCATTATTGATAGGGATGATAATCTTCCTATTTGGGATGAATGTTTGGATTTGGATGTTGATTACTCTCTTCCTCATGAAGCCATTATGGGCAATTCTACTCTTTGGGATGAACCCTTGGATAAAGACATTGATTTATCTCCTCCTTGTGAAGATGCTTTGATACAAGAGGGCGATTTATTAATGGATGACATCTTAATACATTATGGTGACTCTTTTTCTAAAACACACTCCCCTTATGCAGACATTTTAGAGAAAGAAGAAGACATTATTGATACATTACCTCTAATTGGGATTCCTTCTAGTGATGAGGCATTAGCATAAAATGATATGAATTCCCTTAATACTCTCCCTCTTAGTGATGGTCCTATGGTGAATCAAGCACCTACCTCATCTTCTCCTATGATGTATTCCATTTTTACTTCTTGTGAATCTATCAAACATACTAATGATGACATAGTGACTACTGAAGTTCAATTGACTTCTTTTCATATGGTTTCTTGTTATGGTCCTGGTTATCATTTACTAGTTAAACATGGATTTCATAGTCAAGGATGTGCTAAGCATAAATAGGGAATTCAAATGCCCTTACAGAGTGGGTGGCATGAGCATTCTTATGGATTGGGATTTAATCCTCAAAAATATAGAAATGTTACCAACATCTCAAATAACACTTCAAAATGTGATGAACCTATGAAGGAATTTGACCGAGAGGTTCTTTTTCCTAAACTCCTTCGTGCTAAGATGATTACTAGACCTAAATGTAAAAATAAACATAGTCTACACTTGAAGATTCTTCCTTTTTATTTCTATCATAGATTTCATGATCACTCTACTAATGAATGTTAAGCTTTACATTATAAGATTAGGCAGTTCATTGATAGTAAAATTATTTATATATATATTATGTGGCAATGAGTTGTATCTCAATCCTATTTTCTCTAAATAACATTTATGTTCCTATTATGGAACTCCATATTATGTAAACAATGTTAGCCTATTCTTTGGGGGCTCATTGTCTTGCATAGTATTGTGAGCAATATAATAGGTCTCATTTCATCCTTGTTCCTACGCTTGGGGGGCAAGGATTCCATCTCCTTCTTTTCTATCTTTTTGGGATTCACTTTTCCCTTGGTTAAGCAGTATCTATCTATTATGTGATATCCAAGATACATGAAAATTCTGGTTTGCATTGAGGATCTATGTCCTTGATCATAACCTATTTCTTTATTTGAAATTGGGTTTTCCATGATATATAAATCTCTCACCTTGGAAACTAAATATTGTGTTATCCCTCGCAAGGGTTACTAAATTTCACTTCTTGCATGATATATATTTGCATTCATCCCTTCCATGGCCTTATAGGATCTATGACCTTCTTGGCTTGGACTAGGTGTTGTCTATGGATATTGTCTTGATGTTGAAGAAGGCTTTATCCTTGTTCTTTTGTTTCCTTAACATGTCAAAATAGTATGTACTTTTCCATATTAAGGAGGGGGCATACATACGACCTCCCTCATTCTATATTATGCACTTTTGTTCTAACCTTTTGTTTTGCAGCATGCTAAATCCTCGAAAGGTAACACACATAAATTGCTAAATCCTGAAGAGATACACATTCAATTACAATTCAATATGCTAAATCCTTGGAGGGTAACACATATAAGTTGCTAAATCCTGAAGAGATACACATTTAGTTACAATTCAATATGCTAAATACTCAGAAGGTAACACACATAAGTTGCTAAATCCTGAAGAGACATGCATTTTTATTTTTATCTTTTGCTAAATCCTCGGAAGGTAACGCACATAAGTTGCTAAATCCTGAAGAGATATACATTTTAAAATTTTACAATATGCTAAATCCTTGGAAGGTAACGCACATAAGTTTCTAAATCCTGAAGAGACACGCATTTTATACATTTTTCATAGTGATACAAGAATGTGGATCTATGGATATTTCAAAAGACATCAGAAAATGCATTACAATTACAAAGCATAGTTTATGGGTGAACTAATTGGGCTCTCCCTCCTTTGTGAATCATGCTAAGGTGAGCATCTTACTAGGTGAGGTAATCAATATCTCTTTTCTCTCTTTTCACTTTCATGCTAGTATGATTAGATCATGTGAAGTTATGTTATGTGTAGTGTTGCTCTTGTCTTATGTAATCATATATGTTTTCAATGATTTATTTCTCTTTACTTCCATATCTTTATGCATGTATGTTGAGTTAGAATCCTTGGTCAGGGGTTTCATGTCCTTGACTTAGTGATGTTCTACCTCGTTGGATCCACTAGAGTCTTTCTTCTAACTTTACTGCTAGTATATTCGATTTCCATACTCCCGTTAAAGTGGGGGCTTAATGTATCATCTTAAAATGGAAGCACTTCCATGTTAAGAATGTTTAGCCAACCTTAGGGGGTATTTTTGACCACCATCATATTGTCACCTCATTTCTACATCCTCACCTACTCCTTTGTCTGTTTACGACCCTGTTTGGGCCTCTTCGAGTACCTTCCATCCCAACTGGCATGTTTTCCAGCGGTCTTGACTCCCTGGGTCAAGGTCAACCTCGACCTTGACCTAGGTGAATGATGAAATCAACCTTGACCTGGGTCCCCCTTTCAAATTTGGAAGTCTGTCAGCTACCGAAGGTCATCAAAAATTCATTTTCTGCTCTCGGGTCAGTTATTTTGGGTTTCGAAGCGACGATTCTTAAATTATATTTAATATAGGCCCTCTTCTAGGGGCATGGGTCTAATTGGAATTTAATTTTCTTATGTCAGCCTCTCTAGAAGATTGTGCCCTAGTTTCGTATAAAAGGAAGCTTTCTCCTCTCATTTTCTTTAAGTCTCTCTAAGTGAAGAACCAAGGAAGTATGATCAAGTGCCTCTAAAGAAGTCATCAAGAAAAATTTTCAAGCATCCATTGTTCTACATGTTTTCAAGCTTTCAAATTGTTCAAGTCTTCCTCTCAATCAATCAAGTTCTGCATTGAAGATCAAGGACTCAATCTTTCAAGCCTTTGAAGGGATTTGGTTCAAGCATTCAAGATTCATCATTCAAACCCTAGATCTATCCATCATGATGGAGTGATCTTCCTTCAAGATCCTTTGTGCATCCTTAAGACTCATTCATTCTCACTTCAAGGTGGATTTCAAAATTACAATCATGGAGGTTTATGGTTTCTAATTGAGTCCAAGCTTTCATATTTACATACTTGTTTACATTCAAAATACAATTGCATATCTATTTGAATATCATAGCTTCATTATTAGATTTACTTCTACTACTCGAAAGAATTCTTTATTTCAATTATTGATTTCAAGGTTAATTCTTAAATCAGGGTTTGACTAAGGCAAACCCCTCCCCCCAACAAACAAACCCTTTTTCTTGTAGGTACAAGTTCATAAAAATAGATTAGGATGAAGATTTGGATACCCTTTTTGGCAAACTTGCGGGATCGGAAAATAGAATTTCAATCTGAGACTTTTTAAGTCGATTGTGACATAGGGCGGAATCATAAATTCTGGCAAATGGTAACATTTACTTGAGGGTACAAATCAGAACTATCTTATAACAGAAAAAGATTTCTGGGTTTTGTCCGTCTCTACATTTGTATTCTAGATCTGGTCTCATATTTTCTAGAAACTCAACAGAGGCTTCAGATAATAGCATTCTTCATATCTGCAATATTTCAAGGTTAGTGCATTTCTCCTATTCAATTCAATTAAGGTTATCAATCTATCTAAATCTAAAATACATTCAAATTAACAAATCAAACCCGGGTAATTAAGATCTTCCTTCCTTATTCTTATTTCCAAATATTTGATTCATTTATGCATTGATCCTTCCTATTGGGTTAATCAACTTGGATCTTTCATTTGCACATCTAAGGATAGAAGGAGAGCATCTTATTTACCCCCAAAACATATCTAAATGTAATATCTCTTATATGCAAAACAAACACATATATTTTTAGATATTACAATTAGATTAGATTATATAGCGGAGAGACTTGTTGATATTGTTTCTATGATGATATCAAAGTAATTGTTAATTCATTGTTGGTCTTCATAGTGGATTACTTGTGTTTCTTTGGAGTATTACATAGTTTCCACATTTCCTCACTTAGATTAAGATTTTATTTCATGTTGATTAGAAGTATTGTTAGTTGAATGGAAGATATTTTGGATGCATCTTTGGTGAAGATTCTTAGACCAAACCACTAGGTTCTTGTTGATTGTAAGTTTTTGGTACGTGGTTGAATATCATATTTATGATTTTTACCATACATCAAAGGATGGTGTTAATGGAATGGTAATAGTTTGAACATCTTACATCTACTTTGGAAGATTGCATGTAAGCTTAGTTGATGTTGATGGCTAAAGTACGTCTAGTAGAGGCATAAAGACATCCACAATTTCTTGCATTTTAAGAGTAGAGTAGCTTTCTAAACCATTTTCCTTTGCAATTTGTTTGGTTGTAAGTGCTTGAAGTAGTTGATACTCATTTAATGGACAACTTGAGTCCCTTCGTATAACCAACATATCACATCATTATAACTAAGTGAAAGTCCATAATAAGAATGAACCTTGGGGTTGTCTAATTTGATCACACAATCCAAATACATTGTTTAGCATATGAGATTCCTTATTCAAGTTAGAGTTGGAAAGTTGGTATTTCATCTTGGAATATTAAGTCTTCGTTTCTAAATGTTGTAGTGGCATAAAACTCATATCAACAATATGCTTAATATTTAATAGATTTTAATATCATGAACTTCTACATATAAGCAAATAATATATTGTGACTTGATCTAACGTCAAAGATAGAGAAATTAATCATTATTAACATAAAATTTAGGAGGATCAGGATGTTGACATAATAGTTTCAATATTGTAAGACCCATTTGGATTTCAAAGAATCCAAAAACTCTCTAAAGTATACCTCTTATAAAATTGGGTTGCAAGTCTTGCAACATTGATATGCAGTGGAGCACTCATTACAGACTTGGTTGCTTCTTTTTTTTTCATATGCATGATGCCAAGCACTCCCTTCTCTTGTTAAGAATTCCATACCAGTACTGCATTCAAATAAATATCACCACTACTTATTTAGCATTTGAAAATTGAAAGAATATACAATACTTGGTAAAATCACAAAGTTGTGTCACATTTCAGGACCACTTATCAGTAGAGCTAAATTTGATCATTTCTAAATAAAAATTATTTTTTGTCAAACATATGGTCTAGCTAGATTCATTCTAGCTAAGCTAGATAAGTGGTTAAACTTTTCCAATTGGAAATCTCTATTAAATACATGTTTTATACCAATTACCAAAGAAATAAAATTATTTCAGAAAAATCAAAATTTCAATAACCCCTACTCTTTGTAATGATATTTTTAAAAAATATAAAAAATACTCTTTTGTAGAGCTAAAAGTCAAAATTATTGTCATATAAAGTTTATAGTATTATAATCTCAAAATATGACAAGTAGGTATTTTAACATTCGAGAAGATGTTGCTTAAAATAAATAAATAAATAGTAATCATATCAAAAAAATTAAAATTTATATTTAACGTTAGAGGAGTGAGTCCTCTTCAAGAATATGCAATTTTTTTTTGTGAATGGTGTAGATTTGATAGGGGAAATTTGGTGGGAGATGAAAACTAACGATTTCAAATAAGTTCAACTTTGAACAGTTATAACGGAGAAAATATACATTGAAACCCAACCTTTCTTCTTTTCTGCACTAGCTATAAATTTTATCTATAACATATTTTGAAATGAAAGGAAAAAAGATTATTTGCATATACTTATTTGGTGGGAACTAAACTCCATATTTTCAACAGTTTTCAGCAATTGAAAAATGGACTTAATTCATCCATTTTTACATATTTCATCAGTTTACATCATCCTCAAATTCTAAATACAAATGTCACTTTTTATGTCGTTAAAGTTGAATAGTTACAAATGTCACTTTTTATGTCGTTAAAGTTGAATAGTTTGCATGCTATGATCTTTTTCCTTTATAAAAGTGTTACATAGATTTGTATTTTTACCCTACTACAATCAATTAAATATCACCACTACTTACTTAATACTTAAAATGGAAAGAAGGTAGTTATAATAGAAAGGTTGAGCAAAAAATATCACTCTCAATCTCCACTACTTAGCATTTCAAACTGAAGGAAGGTGGTTATTGCAAACAAATAAATATCACCACTACTTACTTAGTACTTAAAATAGAAGGAAGGTAGTTATAAAAGAAAGGTTGAACAAAAAATATCACTCTCTATCTCCATTACTTACTTATTACTTCAAATTGAAGGAATGTAGTTATGGCAAACAAATAAACATCAACACTACTTAATACTTAAAATTTGCAGGAACGCGGTTATAATAGAAAGGCTGAACAAAATTTATCATTTTTGATCTCCATCATGGATCATATTACAATAATCTATATTATATTGGCTAAATCAACCATATTATCTAAATATGTCTTACTTAACACTTTGAAAATTGAAAGATGGTAGAGTACTACAATCAAATAAATATCACCACTACTTAGCTTTTAAAAGCGAAGGAAGGTAGTTCTAATAGAATGGTTTGAACAAGAATTATCACCTCGATTATGATCATGGATCAGATTCTAGTGATCTATATTTTATTGGTTAAGTCTACTACGTTATCTACGCAATATCATCTAATTTTGTTTTATTGAAAAAGTTGGATATTAAAAAAATTGATTGTCTGTTAAAAGTTATATATATTTTATAGCTTAAATCTGTAAATTATAAAACAAGCAGAGAACCAAATGGAAACAGAAAATACGAACAAACTAAGTCACATGATTTTATAGTGGTTTGACAATTGCCTACATCCACTTTCAAGCAGGGAATACTCTATTATTCAAATCTCCAATTACACCATACATAGACTACACACAATCTTTTACTGAAAGTCTTTCAAATATGAAAAAATGAAAGAAAAGAAACGGTCGCGTGACTGTTGAGCTTCACATCCCAACAAAATCTACCACATTATCTATAAAATATTATCTAAATCTGTCTTATTTAAAGAGTTGGGTCTTGAAAAAATTTGATACCCAAATCAGTTTTCCAGATGTGAGGCTTCTTGATAGGATATCATCATAGATGCACATTCTGATTTTCTAACTGATCTGAATGCTACAGCATAGAGCTTGATATCTTGGTTTGTGAATGAAGGAAGTGTGAAGAGAGAATCCCAATTGAAGCAAGATTGAATGGGAGTGGTGAGAGGATGAGTGTAAGCCATGGAAGTTGCTTCAAGCTTTTCAAACATCTCCTTCAGTGACAAATCCTCCTTATCTTCCAATTTTGCGGAGATTTAGTTGTAGTTTTTGACGATTGCTATATTGGGCATCCCTACCAAAAAAAAGCTTCGACGGATGGCTGATAATAGAAAAGGGATGCGTGAGGACAATGTTCAAACTTAATGCATAATTTGTTATGTTTATTGTTGCTTTTGATTGTTAGTCCGGAATCTACTAACCTAAAATTATTGAAGGTGGGGATTGTCTGTTTGGATATGCAGAGTTGGGCATTTCGAGGGGAGAGGCGGTTGATCATGTGGGGAGTATCGGTTCCTGCATTAACAATTTGCAGAGCATCCCTAAAAGAAACGATTTTGATTGGTTTTTGCAATGGCTAATTGACAATTATCAACTCTGCAAAAACTTCTTTTTTGGCAATAAGTTCGATTGATTTGGTAATGAAGTTGGAGAGTTCGTACTGCGCTGGCTGATTCCCTCTTTTTAACTCTGCAAAATATCTTTCACCGTGTTTGATTGATTTAGTTACCAAGCTGGAGAGTTCTTATTAGGCTGCGTCGCCCAGACACTTTAGGGTTAAAAAAATAATAATATGTATATTTGAGATCAAATTTATTATTCAGATATCATAATAGATGAAGTTACTATTGTAGTTCAAGTAAATTTGGTTAGTTTCTTATGTATCAGATAAATGGACTACGGAAAGACTAGATCTCGTGATCTAGTGCCTATTACATAAAGCTTTTACAAATCAATGAAAGCTTCACTTTCTTTATCTTATTACATAAGACTTTTACAAATCAATGAAAGCTTCACTTTCTTTATCTTAGAATAAATTTAGTTATTTGTTTTTTATTAAATAAATTTATTCAATTTTAGATTTAAATTATAGATGTAAAATTTATAATGTTATATTAGAATTTAAATGCATAATATTTTAGTCATTTTTCATATAATTATATCTCATTGATAGTTGTTCAAAGAAATTAAATTTTTTATTTTTTTTATTAATAAAAGGTCAAAGTCAGATAAGATTATATTAGAGAATAAAATAAGATATACATTTAAAATATACCTAAAGTCCAGTTCATCTAAAAGGATGACATATCTCTCAAATAAAAAATAGGCTAAGTGCCTAAGATTCTACAAAAACTAGAAACATTTTAAAGAATCTAGATAAAACGTAATATGTTAATAGTAATATGAAATGAGAAAGATCCCTTGTCAAGCACCGTTCGCCAACCAACTGAATCAAAATGATAGCTATTTATCTATCTATCAACAATGGGAATAAGCCAAAAGGCTACTTATCTTCAGAAGGGGAGAAACCAAAATCCTTTTGGGCTTAACAAAGGAGAGCCTACTTTCATGAGGAGGCTTAGCAACTTCCAATCAACCATCTGGTCAAGAACCACTGTCCTCCCTCTTTCTCTTCCCGTTCTTTGCCACTATGTTGTTGTCAACAAAAAATTGATTATCATTCTGAGACGAGGGGGCTCGGAAATCATTCAATAATATTTTTTGATGATTTCGCCCTTTCTTGTGAGAGTTACCTTTTCTGGGGAAAAGCCCCAATCTTTTCTTTTTTCTTCTCACACTTATCCTATTCATATTTTTCCACATTTTCTACAAACTTCGCTTGAAAAGGAACATGCCCCTCCTCCATGAGATAATCTTCCACCAGTCCACTTGTAAAGTCTTCGCAAATCCTAAACACTTTTGAAGAAAGGCTATGTTTCTTGCAATGATTGGCCTCCAAACTTCAAAGGTTGTTTTATCCCTCATAGATAGGATTGAAAGTTTTGAAATATCCAACCTAGAAGCAAGAGCAGATCTATTCTTAGATGCATAGTCCACTGGATATGGAACCATGAGATTATCGTCCACATTTTCTATTGCCACCTCCATGTCACCTAACATGTTCTTTTAGAAAACACCTCAGCATAAATGCATAGCTTCTAATTTTGGGATATCACTATTAACCCTAAACCGCTGGGATATCACTATGAGCAGAATCGAGATGAAGACCGCTGGGATATCACTATTAACCCTAAACCTATGATCAGCTTGCTTACATTCTTCCCCCAATATGATTTTCACATATCTTAAAGCTAAACTATCAAGATCATTCACCACTCTGCTTGACCTTTGCTAGGTGATTTCACCTAAGAAAGTCATCTTCTTTAAACTCTTCGTGGGTTTAAAACAAAGGGTTGACTCCATTTTCTTCTACCCTTGATCTTTCTAAACAAAAAATATGCAAAACAAGTTTTAGGAAAAAGGCCCTATTCATCAAAAGAACCTCTGAGAAAGACCTATATTAATGTGAAATGAAATGTGGCATTCTCATTATGAGACTATAATAAGCGGCACGAGTGAAATGTCAGAATTTTGAGCTTTCAAGATAAGTGTTGTCCTTATAATCATTTTCCACTTTTAAACACATGAGAACAAGGATGAAGTTTACAAAATAATGATACTCGTGATATAATTAAAAACCATCTTGTTCTAAAATAAATCTAATCAATCATCATTGTCAGCTTGTCCAATCAACTTCCCACTTTGGATTTTCAATCCCACCTAGCTTTCCAAACAAGCATCCTTCTCAATAACTTTCCAATTTGGATTCTAAATCTCACCTATCCTGCCAAATAGACAATTTTGTTTAATTTTGAATTTTGAAAATAACTCCTGAATGCCAAAAAAGAATAAACATCTATCCTAAACCATCTTAGAACACTCCACTTGCAACTCAAAGGGAAATGTCCCATGTCCCCTAAAGAACTAACAATTGAAATATATCTTTCTCTTTCTATCTATCCTTCCTGAACAAAAACATCTTTGTTAAAACAATGCCTGGTAACTTGAAGGAAATTGTCGTATAGCTATCAGAACTTAAAAAGAACCAATCTTTCTCTATCCAGACCAAAGAAACATTAATATCTCTTAGGAAGGACTGGTCCCTTCCCAATATTAAAAAAGAAGTAATTTGGTTTCATCAAGTTCCTCTCCATCCAACTTCCTAAGTTGGGACATTGGTTTACTCCCTTTCTTTTTCTTTGAGTTAAATCCACAATCTGTCTTTTGTTTTACTAATGTCGATTACCAAAGACCTAATGTAGGATTCTCATTAATTGAAAATTATAACAACTCTTTATTATTTGGACTTTCTCATTTAGGCTCTATTTCCTCTGTTAGTTTAACCGATTGTAGACTATCCATATCCAAGATCCTCTCTATGAAGGAGTGTTTTAGATCTAGATCTTCTATACCTATCTCCTTATCCAGATCCAAGAGTCAAAATAAATCATAAGAAGCAACTAATGTCATGGGTAAAGAATCAACTTCTTCCCCATTCCCCATCTCAATCTCTGGTCCTTCTTCTGAAATTATTTCTCTTGTTGCCTCTGTTCTACAAGCAACATCTATCTTATCCTTATTTTTTTACTAGAATACTTATCTTTTGATGTTTAATCCAGTAGAAGGCTACCTAATTCCTAAAATTCTTTATATTTTCCTTGTTATGTTTTGAGGATTCTTCTAAGACTTTGATTCCCAAATCTTTTTTAATAGATGTAATCCCATTGTTCTATCTAATTGAATTATGAGCATAACCAGATCCTTTAAAAAATAATGGCAATGACCTGAAACCTTTTAAAATTTCTCTCTTTCAACCTAGCTAATTTTTGCCAATCAGAATTAGATCTTTTGGATTCCTCTTCATGATGAGTAATATTCCAAGATATTGTTTCTATATTTTCTTCTTGGAGTTTCCTAGGGGTCTCCCTCTTATTGCCAATATTGGAGTATATTCTTTCTTCTAATGGACTAATAATGATGAGCTATCTGATGTTGCAATTCTATGATCCTCCTCTCCTTTCTCTTCTATATATTGGATATATGATCTGACTGCAATCTCAATTGCTTGGTGATCCTCTGCTAAAACTTGGTCTATAATTTCATCAATTAACTTAATTTTTGTTTCTTATGGATATTTTTGCACAAATATTTATAGATCTTGTGAGGAAACCAAATGATATTTCCCAACTTGCATACTTCCTAAAATATTATATTTTTTATACTAGAAGTGTCTTCTGATAGCTCACAGTTGACCCCCCACCTTCCCTTTTCAATCAATACTTTCCTTGGAGGATGGTATTTAACTAAAATATCCCTGATAAGAATCTTTTTCTTGATATAAAATCCTACTCGAGCCAAAAAAATATTTGGAAACCACTCTATCTCTTTGAATGTTTTCATTTATCTTTAATTTAAAACAGTCTTTACTTGACAAGAAAAGTAACTCTGACTTTTATCTATCTAAATTTTTTTCACCAATGGAAAAGCATAACTTATGATCCACTTCATTTTCAATGGATATCTCTGATCACATTTGAAATAATAATATATCACCCAGAAAAAATCCCATACAAAAGATAAATTATGTATGTTAAAGAAGAACCCAAATTTGAATCAGCCAAGTAGATCATGCCATGACTCTTCTAACCTGCCACTTCTAGAGATAAATAATATGTGTTTATATAGGCCATAATATGATCATAATAGACAAGATCCATATCAATTGAATTTACCTCCCTAAAAGCTATATTATTGTCATTCATTAAGGAAGAAAAAATAACTTCTAGCTACTTCGAGACCAGATCTTCTCCATCATGTTTTTCTTAAGTAATGCTTTGTATCCATTCCCCATACTTAAAAATAATTCTCAAGGAAGAGGGAAGAGCTTTCTCCATGTCCATCAATAGAAAAATTCTAGGAGGGAGATGATAATTTTTGAGGTGGAGAAGATCCACTTTCAAGAAGATGCCAAACTTGTTACCTATAGTCTCTAATAAATATGAAACCCTATATTCTAAGGGAAGGTTATGAAATTACATCCAAAAGGGAAGGTTATAAAATTACATCCAAAAGGGAAGAAACCTAATATTTTGATCTCCAGGTTTGGAATTGGGAGTTCATGCTTGCATATGTAAAAAAGGATTTCTTATAAAACAAACCTTTCTACATATAAATCTTATCTCTAATCTCTTTTAATTTATAGAATATAATAAAAAACCCATGATCATTATTTAAATAATATTCTTCTTCTATTTCCTTCCATTTTTCCTTTACCCAATAAGATAGCTCAAGAAAGGGAATGGACAGATTCAAGAACTTACAAATAAGATACTGAAGCTACATATCTTTTATTCGATCAATCAAAGTGCTTTTAGGAAGAAAAATGATTTTTTTTTCTCTTCTAGGAATATGAGTTTCTTTTGGCAACTTATGGTTTTCCAACTTTATCATATATCTATCTATATAGCTAACTTCTTGTGATTTACTCTTGTTGGACTACTGAGGAGGGGTGAATTAGAAAACTATGATGCTGCATACTTAAAAACTTAATTCTGATTCAACTTCGTAGGATAAACAACATCAGAAACTGAATCACCAAATATCTCCAATAATTTTGCATAAACAGTAAATAACATGCACATTAACTATTCAACACATTTGACAACAGATTTAATGAGGAAACCCAATTTGGGAAAAACTGTTGTGGGAATTGTCACCCACAAATGAAAAATACTCTTCTGAAGTGTGCTCAGTTAAAACCTTATCATGTTAAAGATGTTAGAATGAATTTAGAATAACTAAGAGGGGGCTGAATCAATTATCCTTAGGTCTAGATGTGCTCATTAAAACTTCATACCAATTTGAACAACTCAGATCTGCTCGAAAATAATAACATAAAACAACAACATATATATACAGTCTACTATTCAGATGTAATCAGCTTGCAAAAATTAACAGTAAAACTCAACATAAACATTCACACAAGTTGACACTAGAATTTAACGTGGAAACCCAATATGGGAAAAACCACCAATAACATGCTATCAACTTTTCACTCTTCTTAAGTGAGCTCTGTTAGGAGCCTACCCTGTTAAAGGTTACAAAACACACTACTAAATGTGACCTGGTTAAAGGATTTAATCACCCTGTCAGGAGTGGCCTTGTTAGAGGACTTAGAACATTCCACATGAATGTCACCTTGCTAAAGGATTTATACAATGACTGTTAGGTCAACCTAGTTAAAGGAATTTGACTGATACAATGGTTAGAAAGTAATCAGCAGGTGTGATCTTATACATACAACTTACTTTGCAAATCCATATCCAATTCAGCTCTAATGCTAATTCACTAAGTGGCTTCCATTCTCATTTCAATCTTCAGATCTACATGGAAATCCATCAAGAAATCACTCATGTAGTTCTCTACTTCTCTGTTCAGCCTTCTTTGCTAGATCATGCCAATCAGTTAATTAACTATGCAATCCTCTTGCATGCTCTTCTTACCTCATGAATAGCCTCCTAAGGTTATCTTATACCTCTTCGTCTAGGTTAGATACATATTTTTCTGCTTAATCAAGATCGTAGATCTTATGTTAGGTCAGATACAATAGATCTTTCCATCTTTACATTTAATTTCCTTCTCCAATGCAATCAGTAATTAAATCTTTGATCCATGCATTAATTACGTTACCTGTGCATTTACATAGTGTGGATCAATCATACTTATCCTTAATTAACTTTACATATCCCAATAAAATCAATTATGTCAGCCAGAGATCTCAAATCTCAACAATTACCAAATATTGTTGCCTGACCAACACTATATTCCTCGGCAATTTAATGGTTCTTGGTCATCACTAACTTCGCTCAGCATATACTGGTGCTCGAGACAAACTATTCTCTGTAAACTGTCATTGAAAGACAAACAACTCATTACTTTGCCAATGTGCCAACTGATCTAGTACCCTTGTGATTTCTCCACTTGGTCTTCTTGTTAAATCTCCTTCATCAATTTAATAGATATGGTACTCAAACAGATAGCAATAGTCTCACCAGTTAAGGTTTGACATCAATGACAAAACAACAATTATTTCCATTATAGCTTTCCAACAATCTCCCTCTTTGGCATTGATGACAACACTAAGCAATTAAACAATAATTTTCAACCATAGTTACCATACAATCCAAAAAGTCTGCATGTGTTCCTTTATATGAAAAAATTTTATTAATGTATTTAGCTTCATTTTGATTCTCTTCGGTAAAAAAAAATTCTCCCTCTGTGTCTATAATCACACTGAAAACTTTATGTGTCTATTCATCTGTAGACTCCCTCTTTCATTAATCTCTTCCTTTTGGACAACAATCTCTTTTTCAGTAATCTATCTCCCTCTTTGACAACAATGCCAAAGATGTTGGCATCTTCATCATGCAGGTTCTTTTATTCTAAAATATGTATCATACTGTTCTTGTCATCTTGCCTATGACTGATCCTCTTTTCTATCTTTGTCTATCTTTCACATCTTTAGGCAGCATCCTAAAGTGCGACTGTCTGTGCATCAATGTGTCAAATATTCTAAATATAACATTTGATGCAACAGTGTGATTCTGAACTAATTAGCCTTAGTTAGGGGAATCACCCCTAATTTACCTCGCAGATAATCATGAGCATCCTTGGGTAGTGCCTTTGTAAATATGTTTGCTAACTGTTCTTTAGTATTCACATATTCTAGTCTCACTTCCTTCTTCTGAACTAGCTCCCTCAATTAATGATACTTCATAGCTATATGCTTTGTTGTAGAGTGCATTACAGGGTTTTTAGAAAGAATAATGGCACTCATTTTATCACAATATATGACAACTGGTTCTATGATCTCTTCTTTCATACTTTTTAGTACTATCTTCAACCACACAATATTAGAACAATTAACTGCTACTACTACATACTCGGCTTCATTTGTAGATTGTGGGGTGCAAATCTGTTTCTTGCTTTTCCATGAAACTAATATTTTTCCCAAAATAAATGCTCCTCCTGTGGTGCTTTTTCTATCATCCACATTTCCAGCCCAATCAGAATCAGTATAAACTCTAAGCTCAAACTTATCATTCTTTTTGTAATACAGACCATATTCATATGTTCCTTTCAAATATCTCAGAATCTTTTTTACTGCCACCATATGTGTCTCCTTTGGATTGGCAGAAAATCTTGCAACAATACCAACAGCCAATACAATATTAGGTCTACTATGTACAACATATTGTATCTTTCCAATCATTGATCTACAAAGGGTTTAATTCACTTCTTTTGTGTCATCATTCTTTGTCAGCTTCTGTCTAGTAGCCATGGGTGTACTCACTAGTTTTGAATCTTCCATTCCAAAAAAATTTAGTATCTCTTTGATATATTTCGATTGAGTAATATAGATACCATTCTTCATCTAATATATTTGTAAGCCAACAAATTTTTTTATCTCACCAAACATAGACATCTCAAATTCATTTTGCATCTCCTTTGCAAATGCTTGGCATAACACATCTTGTCCAAAAAAGATAATGTCATCAACAAAAATTTCAGCCAATAAAGTCCCTTTACTTTTCTCTGTCTTCAAATACAGGTTGGTTTTGTCATTTGTTCTTCTAAATCCAATCTTCATTAGATAATTATGCAATCTCTCATACCATTCTCTTGGTGCTTGTTTCAATCCATATAGCACTTTGTGTAATCTGCAAACCATATTCCTCTTGCTTGGGTCTACAAATCCATTAGCTTGTTCAATATACACTTCTTCTTCTAATATTCCATTTAGAAATGTTGACTTTACATCCATCTGAAAGACATTAAAACCTTTGTAGGCTGCATATGCAAGTAATGTTCTTACTCCTTCCAATCTTGCAACTGGGTTGAATGTTTCTCCATAATCAATTCCTTCCTCTTGTGCATAACCCTTGCATACTAATCTAGCTTTGTTTCTTGTTACCTCTCCATTTTCCTTCAGCTTATTTCTGAATACCCACTTAGTACCAATTACATTTTTATCACTAGGCCTAGGTACAAGTATCCAAGTCTTATTCTTCTCAATCTGTTCAATTTCTTCATTCATGGCTTGTATCCAGTCTTCATTGTCTAAAGCATCTTTTACTGTTTTAGGCTCAAAATCACATAATAAGCATGTATCTTCTCTCATATTACTTCTTGTCATAACTACAAAATCCTTTGATCCTATGATTTGATCAGGTTTATGGTGCCTCCTCACATACTTTGCTAGAGTAGGTTCATTTTCTGATTTAGGTTGATCATTCACGTCCAATTCAGGTTGATTCTGCGACTCGGCATCTCCATCAGATAGCTCGATAATTACCTCCTGTTGCTTGGCAACCTTGTTCTGTGACTCGGCAGGTGCTAGTTGTTGCTTGGCAACTTTATTCTCAATTTCAGGTAGTGTATTAGAATCTTCCTCATCCATATAAACAAATGATTTGTAACTCTCAGGTTCCTATGTGCTTTCAACTTCATTTTTTCTGCATACTCATCAATTCTAACATTTTCACTTTCCACAATTTTGTTAGTGTTAGAATTCAAACACTTATATGCCTTACTCTTCATTGAATAACCAAGAAATATGCCTTCCTCACCTTTAGCATCAATTTTCACATTTTTGTTATCCTTCAATATGAAACATTTGCTTCCAAAAACTTTAAAATATTTTACATTAGGTGCATATCCATACCATAGCTCATAAGGTGTAGCATTAGTACCTTTCTTTACTTGTACTCTGTTCAGGGTATAGACTGTTGTGCTTACGGCTTCTCTCCAATATTTTTGTGTAACATTTTTCTTCATCATTAGTGTTCTGGCACAATGCATGATAGATCTGTTTCTACTTTCAGAAATACCATTCTGTGGTGGTGTCCTAGGTGCGGACATCTGTCTTTTTATTCCTCGGTCATTGCAAGACCTATTAAACTCATTAGAAATAAACTCACCTCCTCTCTTAGATCTTAGACATTTTAGATTTTTACCTATCTCCTTTTCAACTTTTGCCAAGTACCATTTAAATAACTAGAATGCATCACATTTTTCTTTAAAAAACATAACAAACATCATTCTTGAGTAATCATCAACAAATAGAATAAAATATTTGTCTCCACGGTAAATTTTCTCTCCAATGGGTCCACAAAGGTCCGTATGAAATAATTCTAACATTTCCTCAAAAGTATGAGTTTTTCTCTTGAAACTAGACTTAGTCATCTTTCCCAATTGACATTGCTTACACATTGCAATTTCAAGTTTCTTTAACTTAGGCAGCCCTCTAACCTTTTTCAATTTGCTTATGCTTACCAAGTTATCAGAGTTTACATGACACAACCTTTTATGCCATAACCAAACATCATTATATTGTGCAAACAAGCATGTCTCCTTAGCTAAATCCAGATAGAGCAAGTTACCTTTAGTCTTCTCACCACCTCCAACTAGTTCTCTATTGGCATCATAGATCTTTTCTTTCCTATGATGGAACTCAACTCTGTAACTAGAAGCATTCAACTGTGAAACACTCAATAAATTATATTTAAGATCATCAACCCAATATACATTGTCACATAT
Organism: Thuja plicata; assembly: GCA_018584345.1. NCBI lineage: Eukaryota > Viridiplantae > Streptophyta > Pinopsida > Cupressales > Cupressaceae > Thuja > Thuja plicata. The sequence continues at coordinate 31,625 of MU224723.1, read as the reverse complement.
GATCTTGTCAGTCAAATTAATTGATCCTTTCCCTTTAACAAGACATGGTGCATCATTACCAAATTTAACATAACCTCCAATGCACTGATCTAGTGTCTAAAATTTATCTTTATCACCAGTCATGTGATGTGAATAACCACTATCAATAATCCAATGTTCACCTTTACTCATATAAGAAATTAGTGCAGTTTTCTCATCATCATCAGAATCATCTTTCATAGCAACATACACAACTTCTATATCATTTTCATCTGAATTGTTAGAATCATTGTCAAAAGCTTCTTCAGCTATATAACAAGATTTCTTACCTTTTTATTTGTAATCCTTACACCTTCTGACGTCTCAGTCATCATTTCTATCTTTGTACATGTTGTCCCTTCCTTCATCTTTGTCATTCTTATCAGGACATCTAGCAACAATATGACCAACTTTGTTACTTGAAAAACATATGATAGGAAGTTTGCCTTTGAATTTTCCTTTTCCTCTAGATAGTCTTTTTACCATGAGTGCTTCAAGTTCTTCCAGATCATCATCTGTGGTGTCGCTATCACTGTTCACACATTTCTTTCCTTTCTTTGATATGTTAAGGATCAGTTGGGATCTAAATGTAGATTCAATAGCTTGTGGAGTGTAGTTATCAAAATTTGACATCTCAAATGCAGTAAATTTGCCTACGAGACTTTCCAAAGTCAAATTATTGTTAGGAGAACATCTTAATTCTTGAATTGCAGAGACTCTAATAGCATATAAAGGAAGAAGATTCCTTAATACCTTTCTCATAATGGTGTTATCATCAAGGGTTCCCTTAGCTCCTCTGATAGCATTTACCACTTCCTTTATCCTACCATAATATTGAACTATGTTCTCTCCTTCTTGCATTTTCATTTCATCAAACTTGCCTCTTAACCTTTCAGATTTGGATCCTAGCACATTTGTATCTCCTCCAAAGATGGTTTCTAGGGTATCCCACATTTGCTTTGCAGTTTTGCAATCCTTTATGTCTTCAAATTCATGATAGTTCAGCGATGATGCAATCTCCAACATTGCTTGATTGTGTTCCTTCTTTTCTCTTAACTATGCAGCTGTGACAGGTCCAGTGGGAGCTACATAAGCATTTTCAACATAGTGCTTAGCTGAATCACCAATACTAGCCAGGTGCAATTTCATCAAACTTTTCCATGTAGGGAAGTTATCTTTGTTCATCTTTGGTACCTCCTTCTTATACATCTCTATCTTTTGCTCCAAGTACCTTGAAACTGTTTTCAAGAGACCTAAGCTCTGATACCAATTGTTAGAATGAATTTAGAATAACTAAGAGTGGCGGGGGGGGTGAATCAATTATCCTCAGGTCTAGATGTGCCCATTAAAACTTTATACCAATTTGAACAACTCAGGTTTTCTCAGTAGCAATAACATAAAACAACAACATATATATGCAGTCTACTGTCCAGATGTAATCAGCTTGTAAAAATAACAGTAAAACTCAACATAAACATTCACACAAGTTTACACTAGAATTTAACGTGGAAACCCAATATGGGAAAACCCACCAATAACATGTTATCAACTTTTCACTCTTTTGAAGTGAGCTCTGTTAGGAGCCAACCCTATTAAAGGTTACAAAACACACTGCTAAATGTGACCTGGTTAAATAATTTAATCACCCTATCAGGAGTGGCCTTTTCAGAGGACTTAGAACATTCCACCTGAATGTCACCTTGCCAAAGGATTTATACAATGACTGTTAGGTCAACCTGGTTAAAGTATTTTGACTGATACAATGGTTAGAAAGTAATCAGTAGGTGTGATCGGATACATGCAACTTACTTTGCAAATCTAGATCCAATTAAGCTCTAATGCTAATTCACTGAGTGGCCTCCATTCTCATTTCAATCTTCAGATCTGCATGGAAATCCATCAAGAAATCACTCATGCAGTTCTTTGCTTCTCTGTTCAACCTTCTCTGCTAGATCATGTCAATCATTCAATTAACTATGCAATCCTCTTGCATGCTCTTCTTACCTCATGAATAACCTCCTAAGGTTATCTTATACCTCTTCATCTAGGTCAAATACATCTTTTGCCACTTAATCAAGAGCGTAGATCTTATGTTAGGTCAGATCTAATGAATCCATCTTTACATTTAATCTCCCTCTCCAATGCAATCACTAATTAAATCTTTGATCCATGTATTAATTACAGTTACCCATGCATTTACATAGTGTGGATCAATCATGCTTATCCTTAATTAACTTTACATATCCCAATAAAATCAATTATGTCAGCCAAAGATCTTAAATCTCAACAATTACCAAATACTATTGCTCGGCCAACACTATGTTCCTCGGCAATTTACTAGAACTCGGTCATCACTGACTTCTCTCGACATATACTGGTGCTCGGCACAAATTGTTCTCAATAAACTGTCATTGAAAGATAAACAACTCATTACTTTGCTAATGTGCCAACTGATCTAGTACCCTTGCAATTTCTCATAACTCAACCATTCCACTTGGTATTCTTGTTAAATCTCCTTCATCAATTTAATAGATATGGTACTCAAATAGATAGCAATAGTCTCACCAGTTAATGTTTGACATCATTGACAAAACAACAATTGTTTCCATTATAGCTTTCCAACAATATTTCCAACAAAAGATTACAATACAAATTTGTTAAATGTGACCCTGCTAGGGGATTTACCTCAGACCCATTAAGATCTTCACCCTATTAGGAGTGATTTGGTTAGAGGGCTTTGAACATTCTTTTAGAATGTCACCTTTCTCAAGGATTTTATAATAAGATTGTTAAGTCCACTCAGTTAAGAGATTTTGTTGTTAAAAATATAAATCAACAATAGTATTTAAAATGATCTGTAAAACTACAACTACCTCTTGCTTGAACATATCCCATATTCTCTCTCAAACTACTTCCATCAACCCTTCATCAATTTCTTCACTTAGACTCAGATTTTCACTTCTTTTCTCTACAATGTATCACTCGATAGCACTTCAACACTTCAACTTATCATCCATTTGTTCTTTGAATTCATCCTTTAAATAGACTTTGTTTTTGCCTCTTAATTTTCTTTATTAGGTTTTCCTTCAATAATGCTCAATCGTTAGATTATATTTTTAAACTAATTCAGTGAACTTGAAACTCAGTTAACTGCTTTGGCATCACCTCAGAACTTGCACTTTTCTTCGAAATAAAAACTTCACTTTTGTCACTTAATTTATACCATAGATTTCTTCCTTTAATTTTCCCATGCGTAGATCTTGTAACCAGCTTCCTTTTCATTCTTGGAATACTCCAAATCATTGTAGCATTTCATTAAATGCATTCTTATCCTTGTTTCTCACATCTATTATGTTCGGTAACTAACTCTCGGTTCGGTGACTAACATGCATTTCTTAGTGCTTCAATGTTTCGATGTCGTGAGCAACTTTCATAACCCTTTACTGATAGAATCTCTCTACTTGGTAACTTAACTCTTTATTCTTACTGACTTGTCCAATCTTCTTTACCAACTTAAAAAGGTAGAAACCAATTATCTCAAGATGATCTTATCATTGTCTAATCTTTATCTATTGCCTAATTAAATCAACTCCAAAAGATATGGAAATTTAATATGAACCAGAAATTAATTTCTTGACATCAATGACAAAATAACAACTGATCTAATTCTTTCTACAATCATGTATACCTCTAATCTCGGTCTTCTTCATCATCTCCATCAGTTGAGTAACAATCTCGCTCTTTGGCATTGATGGCAACACTGTCAATTGATCATGGAAATACTGTTCATCTTCTTTTTACATTTTTATTCTGTCTTTAGTCCCTCTTCATTTTTTGATCTTGTTCTCCCTCTATGCTCATTCTCTCTTAACATATTTATGTGTATTCATCCTCTTTCTATTATTTCAACCAATCATTCTCTCTTAATCTATGTATTCATCAATTATTCATTTTCCCTCTTTGACAACAATGTCAAAGGTTGATACTCCTAAAAAATTATTCAAGCAGTGGATCATACCTTGCATGTATTGATAACTCTTTGCATACAGAATTAATTTACACAACTTCAAGCAATACCTAAAGTGTAAATACTAGCATCAACTCATAAAATAGATATTCTATATAGTCCTAGAATTGATGCAACGTGCATCTTTCTCTAATGAATGTTGGATAAGGGTAGGACCCCTAACTTACCTTAGAGATACTCAAAAGCTTCCTTTTGTAGTGGCTTAGTGAATATATCTTCTAATTTCTCCTTTGAGTTCACATACTCCAACATCATCTTCTTGTCTTGAACTTTCTCTCTCAAGTAATGGTACTTGATAGATATGTGGTTGGTCTTAGAGTGCATTACCGGATTCTTTGATGTGTTTATATAAATTTTGTTATCACAAAAGATAGTGAGTGGATCGGTAATCTCCTCTTGCATACCTTCTAGTAGTTATTTGATCCATACAATGTTTTCACAATTCATAGCTACTGCAACATATTCAGCCTCGACAGTAGACTATGATATACAACTTTTCTTCTTACTAAGCCATGTAACAAGTAGTTCTCCTAAAAAGAAGGCTCCTCCAGTTGTACTCTTTCTATCATTAATATTTCCCTCCCAATCAAAATCGGTGTACACTATTAACTCAAAAGTTCCTCATTTCTTGTATAGTAGACCAAATTCCTCGGTTACTTTCAGATATGGGGATGTGCAAGATCATGGGGGGCCAAACTATGCCCTTAAGTGGCAATGAAAAATCAGCAAAATCAGGGTTAGTCAACTTGACGTGAAAATTTGAACTAGTTATCAACTTAATATCAAAAAGTTGTAAGAATAGAATCTGTAGGAAATTGAATGTAGTTTCTAAAATACTAGGCCTTTTCTGAAAAAAAGTTAATATGATTGGTGAAAAGTATAGATTTCAATGCAGCGGTACAAAAATTTTAGGAAAAAAATAAGAAGTAGGTGTATGTCTGACCACCTTAATCATAGTCAAATGATAATATTTTTTTATAAGATTTTATATATAAGTAGTAGACTCCTTCTCAAATGTGACGCATATTTTTGTGTGATTTTATGCTAAAAAAATAATTAATTATGAATTATCTGCTACAACATTTTAAGAACAAAAAAACTCCCATGTCTGACCACCTTAATTCATTGAAAACTTTACCAAATTCAAAAAAATAAAAAAAATTTATTATGGTAGGTGAAGCATAGAATGTGACACACTTTTCGGTTTTCAAAAATGTTATACCGTCTGAAAGTTATAGCCATTTTTCAATCAGTATATAAATCAGCACTTTAGAGGTAACTCAATTGGAAAATAACTAATAATTACTTACCGAATTCAAAATTT
>MU224723.1:0-17720 GCA_018584345.1 Thuja plicata | reverse complement strand
TGGATTATTTTGGGGATCATTATTTGGCGGGGGAGGGTTATTATCTTCATTGTTGTCAGCCATGCCTGATTAAATAATAAACAAATATAAATTTCATATATTATTAACAAAATCAATACAAAACCCCTTTTTTACCAAAAAACCTACATTTAACATGAAAATGAAAAAAATCAATCTAAAAATAACAAGAATTTACTTACCAAATAAGAAGTGGAGTTGAATTTGTTGTTGGCGAAATTAGGTACCCGAAAAAACCGTGTGTATGATATTTCTAGCCATTTTGGAAACTTGAAGCGATGGGGAAAATGAGAAAATTGGCCCGTAGGTTTTTGATCTATGCCACAGGTTTCGGGTACCTGATTAGGCTTGTGCTTTGGTGTTAGGTTTTCCCAGGTGTACTGACACCCAGGCCTACTAAAAAGTCAACAAGCGCTTTCATGCTCTTTTGGACGAGTGAAAAGTGGATTTTTTTCACATCGCCACTTTTTGGCCCCCCATGATCTTGCACATACCCATATCTAAATATCATTTTCACTACAGACATATGTGAATCCTTTGGATTGGAATCAAATCTAACAACAATACCAACTACATGATCTATATCTGGTCTTCTATGAACAACATATTATATCTTACAAATCATTGATTGGTAGAGTGTCTCATTTAATTCCTTTGAATCATCTTCCTTTGATAGCTTGCAACCAGTGATCATCGGTGTTCCAACTGGTCTTGAGTCTTCCATCCCAAAATTCTTTAGTATCTGTTTGATATACTTTGATTGTGTAATGTAGATCCCATCTTTTATTTACTTCCTTTGACTCATCTTTCTTGTATAGCTTGCAACCAGTGATCATCGGTGTTCCAACCTATCTTGAGTCTTCCATCCCAAAAGTATTTAGGTTCTCTTTGATATACTTTGATTTTTTAATGTAGATCCCATCTTTTACTTGTTGAATTTGTAGTCCAAGAAAGAATTTAATCTCTCCAATCATGGAAATTTCAAATTTTGTTCTCGTTTCTTCAGCAAAAGATCTGCATAATGTGTCATTACCTCAAAAAAAATATCATCAAAAAATATCTTAGCAATCAAAATCTTGTTATTACTATCACATTTCAGATTAACATTACTATTAAATCACTATTTCTTTGAAATCCAATCTTGATTAGATATGCACGTAATATTTCATACCAAGCTTGGGGTGCTTGTTTCAAACTACATAGTTCCTTGTGCAGTTTGCATGCCATGTCCTTGTTATTATTCTCAACAAATCCTTTAGGTTGTTCTATATAAACTTCTTCTTCAAGAATACTATTAAGAAATACAGACTTGACATCCATTTGATAGACTTTAAATCCTTTGTAGTTTGCATATGCTAGTAGAATTCTAACTCCTTTTAATCTAGAACCAAGTGAAAAAGTTTCACCATAGTCAATTCCTTCGTCTTGTGCATATCCCTTGCAAACTAGTCTTGCTTTGTTTCTCACTACATCTCCATGCTCATTTAATTTATTTCTAGAAATCCATTTAGTACCAATAACATTTTTATCTTTAGGTCTCGGTACTAAAGTCCATGTGTTATTTTTCACAATTTGATCTAACTCTTCTTTCATTGCTTTAACCCAATCTTCATTTTCCAATGCATCTTTAACTCTTCTTGGTTCTAATTCATAAATTAAGCATGTATTTTCTCTTACCTTGGTTCTTTTCATAATTCCTGCATCTTTGTCTCCAATTATCTTACTTAGTGAGTGGTGTCTCCTTACATATTTGGCTAGAATAGGCTCAGTAGCTGGTGGAAATTTATTTCCATCATTCGGTGGTAGTACTCTTTGTTCAGCTTCCTCAGTTTGTGCATTTGGTAAGGTATCAGGAAAATCTGGTTGAAAATATACAAATCATTGATAATCTTTAGGTTCCTTCATGTTGTCCTCATAATTTCTCTCTGCAAATTCATCAATTATCACATTCGCACTTTCCACAATTTTGTTAGTAGATTTTTTCAAACATTTGTAAACTTTTCTCTTTGTAGAATATCCTAAGAATATTCCCTCATCTCCTTTAGAATCAAAATTACCATCTCTAGCATCTTTAATAATATATCAACTACTTCCAAATACTTTGAAATAGCTCACAAATTAGGTTTGTGATCATACCAAATCTTATAAGGTGTCTTATGTGTACCTTTCTTAAATTGTACTCGATTAAGTGTATAAGTAGCAGTGCTCACTGCTTCTCTCCAATAAGTTTTATAAATACCCTTCTCAATCATTAATGTTCTCACACAATCCACAATGGATCTATTTCTTCTTTCATCTATATCATTCTGTTGTGGTGTCCTTGGTGCAGATAATTATCTTTTTATTCCATGTTCATTGCAAAAGAGTGTAAACTCATCAGAAGTAAACTCTCCTCCTCTGTCAGATCTCAGAAACTTTAGTTTTCTTCCAGTCTCCTTTTCAACTCTGGGCTTATACCACTTAAACATCTAGAAAGATTCATATTTCTCTTTCAAAAACATGACAGACATCATTCTAGAATAATCATCAAAAAACATAATGAAATATCTATCACCATTGTGGCTTTGTGTTCTCATCGGTCTACACAGGTCAGTGTGCACTAAGTCCAAAATTCCTTGTGTAACATAAGACTTACTTGTAAAACTTGACTTAGTCATTTTTTCAACTTTACATTCCTTGCGCATGACATTCTTAGGTTTCTCTAATCTCAGTAGACCTCTTACTCTATGTTTTCTCACATTCATTAGATTGTCAAAATTTACATGACATTATCTTTTGTGTCACAACCATTCACCCTCAACTTTAGCATTAAAAAAACTCTTAATAGATGTATCAAGGTAGAATAGGTTACCTTTATATTGTTCTCTAGTGGTAATCCGACTTCATTTTTGATCAAATACTTTTACCTTCCCATTCTGAAATTCTAGTCCGTGACTTGAATATTTTAGTTGTGCCACACTCAACAAATTGTACTTTAATCCTTCAACCCAATATGCATCATCAAATCTTGTATTATTTAACATAATTATAGAACCTTTACCTTTCATAGGATATGGAACATCATTACCAAATCTAATATATATCCTTCATTATGTTCTTCCATAGTAATAAACTTAAGTGTATCACCAGTCATGTGGTGTGAACACCCACTATCTATAATCCAGGTATCATTTTTTCTTACATGTGATATTAGGGATTTTTCTTCTTTCTTTTCTTCATCAGAATTGTCATTGATGGAAACTATACAACATCTTCTTCAACATCATCATATGTTTCATCATCAGTTATTCCTTCATTATCAATATGACATGACTTCTTAGCTTTATTTTTGTATTCTCAGAATCTCTTGAATCTGTTTTCTCTTTTGTTCTCATCTCGGTTGTCTTTCTTCTCATCACTCTCATTGTCAAGGCATCTAGAAGAAATATGTCCAATCTTGTTACATTTAAAACATTTCAAGGGTATCTTACCTTGGTACTTTCCTTTGCCTCGATGTGGTCTTCTAGCTAGTAGAGCTTCAAATTCTCTCTCATTTGCTTCATCTTCAGCATATAGTTCTTCTAAATCACTCCTACATTTATATAATATTTCACTAGCACTACTTGCATATCCATCTCTAGGTCTAGACTCCCTAGAACTTCCAATATTCAAAGATGATTTAAATGTAGACTCAAACCTTGCAGTAGCAGTTAAACTATTATCAAAATCATTAAGCTCAAAAGAAATCAACTTACCGATAGTAGCATCCAGTAAAATAGTAATCCGAGGAGTAGATATTAGTTCTTGTATTGTATACACTCAGATGGCATACATAGGTAACAATGTTCTCAATAGTTTTCTTGTCACATCTTCATCAGTAATTTGTCTTCCAGCACCTCTAATAGAATTCATAGTTTCCTTTAGTCCAGTGTTGTAAAGTGTAACATTTTCACCTTCTTTCATTCTCATAGAATCAAATTTCCCTTGTAAGCTTTCATCTTTTGCCTTCATAACATGTTGATCTCCACCATGTATCAATTCAATCTTATCCTACATTTTCTTTTTTATATCACATCCTATAATTTCATTGAACTGTAGGTTGGTCAGAGTAGATGATATCTCAATTATTGCTTGTGTGTGGACTTGTTTCTCTCTTATCTTCTCAATTGTCAAGGGACCAATTGTCGGTGGTGTATATTCATTTTCAACATAATATATTACATAATCTCCAATACCATATAGATACAACCTCATTCAAGTTTTCCATGTAGAGAAGTCATTCTTATTCAACTCAAATGCCTCCCTCTTATACATATTCAGATCTTTAACTCAATTCCTTTTAAAATTATCTCTTGGAGTACTTAGATCTGATACCAATCGTTGGATTACTGAGAGGGGGTGAATCAAAAAATTATGATATTTTATACTTAAAAACTTAACTCTGATTCAACTCAGTAGGATAAACAATAACAACACCCAGATTACCAAATATCTTCAATGACTTTGCATAAATAGTAAATAGCATGCACATTAATGATTCAATACATTTGACAATAGATTTAACAAGGAAACCCAATTTGGGAAAAAACCTCTGTGGGAATGGTCACTGAGAAATAAAAAATACTCATCAGAAGTATGCTCGGTTAAAAGCTTATCATGTTAAAGATTACAATACACATTTGTTAAATGTAACCCTTTTAGGGGATTTACCTCAGACCCGTTAAGATCTTCATTCTGTTAGGAGTGGTCTGGTTAGAGGGCTTTGAACACTCTTTTAGAATGTGACCTATCTCAAGGATTTGACAATAAGACTATAAGTCTAGTCGGTTAAGAGATTTTGTTGTTACAAATGCAAACAAGAAACAATATGTAAAATTATCTATAAAAATACAACTACCTCTTGCTTGATCAGATCCCTTTATTCTCTCTCAGACTACTGGCATCAACCCTTCATCCATCTCTTCACTTAGACTCATATTACTTCTTTCCTCTTCACTGCATCAGTCGGTAGCACTTCAACACTTCAATTTTCCAGCCATTTGTTCTTCAAATTAATCCTTTAAATAGACTATGTTTTTGCCTCTTAATCTCCTTGATTAGGTTTTCCTTCAATCACGCTCATTCGTTAGATTATCTTTTTGAACTAATTTAGTGAACTTAAAACTCGGTTAGCCACTTTGGCATCACCTCAGAACTTCCACTTTTCTTGGAAGTAAAACCTTCACTTTTTCTACTTAATCTATACCATAGATTTCTTCCTAGAATTTTCCCATACGTAGATCTTGTAACCAAACTCTTTTTCATTCTTGGAATCCTCTAGATCGCTGTAGCATTTCATTAAATGTGTTCTTATCCTTGTTTCTCACATCTGTTATGTCTAGTAACTAACTCTTTGTTCGGTGACTAACATGCACTACTTGGTGCTTCAATGTATCGGTGTCCTAACCGACTTTCATAACCCTTTATTGGCAGACTCTCTCTGCTCGATAAATTAACTCTTTAGTCTTACTGACTTGTCCAATCTACTTTACCAACTCGATAAAGTAGAAACTAATTATCTCAAGATGATCTTATCATTGTCTGATTTTTATCTATTACCCAATTAAATTAACTCTGAAAGATATGGCAATTCAATATGAACCATAAATCAATTGCTTGACATCAATGAAAAAATAACAACTATTTTAATTCTTTCCACAATCTTGTATACCTCTAATCTCGGTCTTCATCATTATCTCTATTAGTTGAGTAACAACTCTTTGTCCTTTACAAGGAAGAATGATCTCCTAATTAAAGTTTTACTTTCCTTTTTTTCCAAATCTTATTTTTCCACCATCTATTTTCTGTCTAGAAAGCCTAATGTCTAATTGGGTGAAACTCTAATCCATTTTTTACATTAGGTTTTCTTTTTTACTTTCATTTCCTTCTTTATAGTGCCTTCTATTTCCCTAGATTCCTTCCTTAAAATTTCTAGTAGAACCAGAGATGACATCGATAACTTGAATTTTCCACTCTCTTCTTTGATATCCTTTTGCATTAAGAAAATTTTCTCCCCTTCTCTGCATCCTTTGGTCCCTTCGATTCATGATGTTCTGATGAGGTGATGAGTAATTATTTCTTGAAAACATTGAGTGTATTGAAGCTCCAGATATATTTTTTGGCCATACTACAATAGAGTTTGGAAAAGTGGGAATCTTCTTCCTTTTAACCATTCCTTTTTGTTCTCTTGACTTAAAATCTTCTCTGGCTGACCTTGATGAATGAAACATTTTGGGTTTTTTTGAAATTTTTTGACTCCCATTCTCATGAAAAAATGGAATCCATATTCAGCCAGACTTCTCATGTTTTGACTCCATGTGAGGACTCTGAACTTCTTTCCCTTATCCTGGGATCTATTTTCTTGAAAGGAGTTTCCTCTATGAAATCCCTTTTGCCAGGATGATATGTAAAGTATACCTCTAAGATCAGTACCCCCAACACCTTTTGGTTGAAGGAATAAAAATTCATCTTCTCTCACCCTCTCTCAGTAAATTAAAATCAGATATTTAATATTACTATATATTTTGTAAATTTTAGATAAACACATTTTCTTTCACAAGATAGTTGTTTACACTTTTATTCCCTCTAAATTATAAATAATTATTATTATCAATGTTTCCTCCATTTCTGAAGACTGTATTATTCAGAACCTTATTTTCAATAGCCAACCTTTCACTTTGATTCCTTGATTCTAGCTCCTCTCCCCGCCTTCTGAGCAGGTACTTCAGTTAATGTGTAACAATATTTTAATATCTGTGACTTCACAAATTTATGAGGAAGTGTTTGTTAAGGTAGCGGCAGAACCTTTCACTTCTCCCCCCGTGTCATTTATGACATCTGAGGACCTTCCCTTGGATCATAGTGTGTATGGTTTTGATTTTTCCCAAAAGCTTTCAATTTTTCAAACTCCTCGTTCTCTTTCTCCCCTTCACCTTGACCCTGAGATTAAAAATCTGAAGAAGAGAGGCAGAAAGCCTTTAGTAGCAAAAACTAAAACTGAAATTGAAGATGGTCTTCAGTCCACAATTCTTGAGAAATTTTCCCCTATTATTCATACTAGGAGGAGCATGGTTCTCTCTCCTACTCCAATATGAAGATTTTTTCTTGGAATGTCAGGGGCTTAAATGCCCCTGATAAGAGAAGTAGGGTCAAAACTTTTGTTGATTCCTCTCAAGCAGATTATTTTTGTATTCAAGAAGCTAAGCTTTCTCAATTGTCTTTTGACAAGACTCTTGCTAAGTGTTCTTGCTTGGAACATTCCCTATTTCCCTCCTCTAGTGCTTCTAGCGGTCTTATTTCATTATGGAATCCTAAGTATGTTAAGGGCCAGCCCCTTCTCTCAGATTCCAATTGGCAATTACTGAAGTTCTCTTGCTTTGATTTCAACTTCTTTTTTATTAATGTGTATTGCCCATCTTCCCCTCAGGATAAAATGGAATTATGGAATTCCTTAACTGACTGTATCAACTAGTTTAAGGATATTCCAATCATCTTGGGAGGCGACTTCAATGCCATAACATCTGTTCTAGAAAAAAGTGGTGGGAATCCTACGGCTCTCTGAGTTATTGACGATTTCAATTTCTTTATCCAAAGTAGTGCCCTTTTTTATATTCTCCCAGATAATGGTTCCTTTACTTGGTCAAATAATAGGTCTTCTACCTTGATTTCTATTAGCTTAGATAGATTTATTATTTCTTATACCTTGTCATCTCAGATTCTTTCCTCTCAACTCTCAGACCATGTTCCTATCTCCTTGGACCTTCTGAAATTAGCTGATGCTCCTAAACCTAATTCCTCTTTTAAATTTTAAAGTATGTGGTTTATGCACCCCCATTTCTCTTCCCTTCTTTGGTAGTGGTGGGTTTCTGCACCCTTCACTAAAGGGAATCGTATGTTTCAATTCTATAAAAAACTGGGCTTTGTTAGAAGCAAGATTATGACTTGGAACAAAGTAGTCTTCAAGAATGTATTTGAGGAGAAAAGTAGGGTAGAAGGTGAACTTGGTGAGTTTTCTGAGCATATTGCCAAGTTTGGGCTGGATGCAGCTTCGGCCAATAAACAGAAAGAGCTTCAGGTCTATTGGGATACTCTCTATACTAGAGCAGAAATGTATTGGAGACAAAAATTGCGTAAACTCTAGCTGAAAGAGGGAGACAAAAATACAAAATTCTTTCATGCCTCTACTAAAATTAAGAAAGCTTCATCTGTTATCTTTTCTATTAAGGATGTTGTAAATGGCTCTTTATTATCTTCACAACAACAAATTACTGATGAAGGAGTCTCTTTTTGTAAGAATCTCCTTGCTCCTTCAGATCCTCCATTAGAAAATTTGCCTTCTAGGGATATACTTCTACAAGCTATTCCTCCTCTTATCTCAGACTCTGATAATGACTCCCTAATGCGACCTTTTAGTATTGAATACCTCCATTCTATAATTTTCTCCATGGCACCAGATAAAGCTCCAAGTCCTGACGGCTTCACTATTCTTTTTTATCAAAAATGTTGGGATGTCATCAATTTTGATCTCCTTTTTGTGCTAGAAGAATCTCGCAATAGAGGTTTTGTCCTTAAAAACTTTAATACTACTAATCTCATCTTAATTCTAAATTCCAAAATGCCTCAGACATTTGTGGACTTCGGGCCTATTTCTCTTTGTAATGTTATCTACAAGATCATTACTAAAGCAATTTATCTAAGGCTCAAACCTTTGATCCCTAATACTATTTTGCCTCAACGGGGTGGTTTTGTAACAGGGAGGGAAACTTTAGATGGGCTATAGTTTCTCTAGAAGTTCTCCATTCTATTTAATCTCATCAAATACCATCTTTTGTGGCAAAGTTAGACATGATGAAAGCTTATGATAAGGTTTGCTGGTCCTTCCTTCTCAATATTCTTAAGAAGTTTGGTTTTTCTTGTTGTTGGTGTAAATGGATTAGACACTACCTGTATAGGGCTTCTTTTTCTGTTATAATTAATGGTATCTCCTTAGGATTCTTTTGGGCTTCTCAAGGAGTTAGTCAAGTGGACCCTATTTCATCCTTTTTATTTATCACCATGGTGGAAGCTTTGAGTCGTACTATCCAAAATCATATCCTTCTTTCAGATTGGAAAGGTGTTAATATTCCAAGGGAAAATATGACTATCTCTCACAATTTTTTTGCTGATGACACTTTATTATTTGGTAGTTCTACCATATAGGAGGCAAAATGTATCAAAAATGTTCTTAATCTTTACTCTGTTGGGTCTGGTCAAGTCATTAACCTTACTAAGCCCAAACTTTATATGTTTTTACTCCAAGCCTTATTCAATAGAGAATTGAGTCCATCCTTGGTTTTTCCCTGGATACCCTGCCTTCCACTTACCTTGGAATCCCATTCTTTTCAGGTCAAGTCAAGCCTTCCTACTGGGACTCTATTATTAATAGACTTAGTTACAAGATCTCTACTTGGAAATCCCACTGGTCATCGTTGTCAGGTAGGATTATGCTAATCAAAACAGTGCCTTCAGCAATTCCTAACTATTACATCTCTATCCTCCAAGCTCCCAAATCATTCATTGCCCATATAGAGAAGATTATCTGTGCCTTCCTTTGGATAGCTAACATGACTAATTAAAAAAAGATCCCTCTTGTTTCATTACAAACACTTTCCTTGGACAAACTTGAAGAGGGTGTTGAGCTTCATGATTTAGTTGTCAAAAATAAGGCTTTTGGAGGTAAGTTGATTTGGAGCATGTATATTAAATCTTAGTCCCTCTGGTGCAAGATTATGGAAGCTAAATATTTAGACTCTCCTAATCTGAGTATTTTTTTTTTCATTTCTAATCCTCCCTTAGGTTCCCCTGCGTGGAATTTTATGATTTCTTTGCATGAAGTTGTAGTCAATTTTCTATCTTGGCAAGTCCACTATGGGGATAAGGTGTCTTTTTGGGAAGATTCCTGAAATGGCTTCCCTCCTTTTTCCACTATAAACACTATTGCAAAGGTTAGGAACGTCTTTATTCAATCTTGGGGAAATAAGTTGTTGGATTATGTAGATCATGTTGGATTATGTAGATCATGTGGAAAGATCCCTCAATTATTCCATTATCTCCTATCCATGTCATGGAATTCAAATCTATCATTTCAACTAGAATAGTCTTTTTATCTAAAATTTTTGATAAACTACTCTGGTGTCCTTTTAAGAATGGAAAGTATTTGGTTAAGGAGGGATATGTTTCCATTCAACACATGAATAGACAGAAGAGCCTTCACCAGGCTTTCTTTTTCTGCTGGGATAAAGTTGTTATGCCTAAAGCAAGGGTTTTCTCTTGCCTTTCTCTCCAAAATAGAATCCTAACTAGCGATAGATTGGATCGACTGCAAATTGCTACTTCATTCAATTGAATTTTGTGTGGTGAAGAAGGGGAATCAATGGATCATTTGTTTATCGGTTGTAACTTTTCTTATCCGTGTTGGGCATTTGTCATGAATAAATTGAATGTGTCTTTTCCACTTCCCTCCTCTTTATGGGAATTTTTCCAATCTTGGCCGATCTTGTTCTCCAATTCCTTATTTGCATGTTTATGGATTATTATCCCATCCATTGTCATCTGGTCAATTTGGTGGGAGCGAAACAAAAGGATCTTTTGAAAAATAACCTCTAATCTCTCTTTAGTCCTTTCTTCCTTGGAGAGGCATATTTTTGAATAGGTTAACAACTTTTTCTCTTCTCATTTTAATCCAACTGACATTTTCTCCTCTTGGGATAGTCAACTCTTACAGTCTTGGAAACTCTTGTCCCTCCCTTCTCCCCCTATCTTTCCTCGTATTAGGAAAGTTCCTCTCAATAGGTCTTTGATAAAATGGCAGCCTCCTCAATCCCCTTTCATCAAATTAAACTTCGACGGTGCCTCCCGTGGTAATCCTGGTGTTGTAGGAATCAGAGTCTGTTTAAGAGATCAGTTAGGGCATGTATTGGCTTTGGAGGCTTCCCATATCCCTGTTAACACAAATAATATGGCAGAGGCAACTGCACTCCTAGAAGGTTTAGTGCTAGCTAAAAAATTATCAATCTCATGCCTCCACATCGAAGGCAATTCCTCTATTATCATTAATACATGTGTCAAGAAGTACATTGATAATTGGCATCTTAACTATGTATTGCAACAGGTATGGTGTTTTCTTGATTCTCTGCATATGTTTACTATCCCATACCCTCAGAGAAGGTAATGCTCTTGTGGAATGTCTATAAAATTTGGGGTGTGACAACTTTCATATAGACACATCTTCTTTGGGTTGTTCTTTGGATTTTTTTCCTTCCTTAATTTCGATTATTCATGGTAAATTGTGTTAAGGTGTGATATCATGACTTGTGTAGATTGTGATGTTCAGATATTTCTCTAGTCTCCATAAGTTGAGTTCTTTGATTTGATGGGTTATGGTTAGATCATAATTTCATATGTGAATTATATTGATTTCGTATGATGTTATGGCACCCAAGCTTTTGAATTGGCCTGTTATTAGACTTGTACTTAAACATCATGACTTATGCAATTTGGTGTCACATTTTACCATAATTCATTGTGATTATGTATGTTATCTTATCATCTTTTGGTATCTTGTCTGATTGGATTCCTGGGTTCGTGTAATATGTCCTCTCTCCTTTCTCAACATGTTTTGATTTGACGGTTCTGCTTGCTTCCCGTTATGTTTAATATGAGTTGGATATTTTTTCTTGATAGGTGGCAAGTTTCATCCATCGTTTATGATTTGTTTCATTTGCTCCCTGGCTATCCTTTTAGATTTTGCTGGGATTTCATATCTTGTATTTTAATTGCGCATTTATCTGTGGCTTCTCTCTTCCTTTTATTCTCCAATATGGTGCTCTTTTCTTTTCTTACTGTTTTATCCATCTTTGGCACTCTTCCTTTGAATTCTGTATTTGCCTTCTTTTCTCTTCTATTCTTTGCACTGGTCTGTGAGTGGTGGCTGTCAATATCTTCTTCTATTATTTTCCACTCTGTAGCTTTGGATTGTTCTATAATGTCTGGGTGTCCTAGTTCTGTGGTGGGTATTAGTACTCAGGTTGATACCTGCTCATCTTGTTTTTCTCTTCACATGGATTACTATCCACGAAACTACAAAAATTTTCTTGAAGTAGAAGTGTGGGAAAAGTCATTTATTGGTTGCATTAAGGATGATATGTTGGCAGTAATCTTCTTCTGTGAATGTCCTCACATCCATTGGGGTATCAAGAGGATTCTAGGGCATGATATCCTATTCCCATTTGGAAACCAAATCATCTACCCATCTCAATTTCTCTCAATTTTCTTGTCAAATTCCTGTGACCTGCAATCCCCTTTCCACTTAGAGTTAATAGCCTCATGCTATGTGAAACTAGAACTGCTCGGAGGAAATAAACTTGGTAAGGCCTTGAAAAAGTATGATTTGTGGGGAGGTGCGGCTCTTATTGGAGGTCTCTTTCATCACCATTCAGCTCTTAACCATCATGGGGTTTATAAGGTCCTTGAAAGCATTAAGAAAGCCTTAGAGAGATAGTCTTTTAGGCCTGTTAAAACTATTTTATAGCAAGTTAATGGTTCGCTTACTAAGGATTGGGTGACTGGAGTGCATCAAGTTATGTTTTCCCTCCTTGACCTTCTTGAGACAGACACCTCCTCATCTACTCGGCCCTCTGATATTCCCTCATGAGTTACATCAATGGCTACTCCATCCCTCCTGGTTCTCAATCTTAATCTTGGCTCGAGTGGTGACACTCCTAATGTTTTTATGGAAGGCTAAATTGTTTTATAGTTGCAGTTTTTTGTTCGGTTGTTTTCTTGGCTACCACAGGCATGCTATCGTACTGGAATTAGGATCGGAAGCTACTTTCTTTGAGCACTTGGCAGTTTTTGGATTGCAGGTCTTTGTTCTGTTGGCTTTTTGTCCTCCATAGGCCTTCTATCGTGTTGAAAACATAAGGGGAAGCAGTTTTCTTTGAGCACTTGACATTTTTTGGGTCAACTTGTTTTGGGCTAGAATTTTGTTTTATATATCTTTCTATTATGTTTTAGGGATATTTGGATTTTGTAACTCTTGCCTATGAGCTTTTTGTAAAATCTTTTCAGGCTCTTGTAATGTCTTCGAGTTCTTGTAATGCCTACGGGCTTTTGTAATAGTTAGGGTTAGGTTTTAGTAGAAGGGATTATCTTCTCTCTGTTTGTAACTAGCCTCAGCTAGCAGGGGTACCTTCTATTATCTAAATTTTATGGTGTATTTGAGCAATGATCAGATTTTTTCTTTCTGGTTCTTTTCTTCGGGAGCTCTTTGAACCAGTTTATAATAATATTAATATATGAAGTGGCAATGCCACCATTTTTGAAATGAAAAATATTAAAAATTTGTAATTTATTATAGATATTTAAATTTAACTAAAATTAATATGTTTGTAAAATTTATAACTTTCAAAACTTATTTCCTTCACACATATATGGCCACTTTTTAATTTAACTTCTAAAATTTGGAAGAAAAATATTATAAACAATCAATTTTGTGATTGACAACATCAAATGATTTATTTCTTTTTGTGTGAGTTATTTCAAAGAATATTTTCTATTTAACAAGTATTAATTAAATTTATTACTTGTTAATATAGCAATTGACAAATAAGTTAAAAGAAAAAAGCTCATTAAAGAAAGTTTCCTTTGATTTTTTAAATTTAATTTTGATGGAATTTCTATAAAGAATCTAAGATTCGTAAAGAGAAATGTTGTGACTCACATTATACTGAAATAAATAGAATTCTCTAATTTTGATAATAGTAAATAATCAATCTAGAATGATACATACTTAATTTTATATATACTAAATAAGAAGCATATTATTGTATTATAAAATATATGATTTATAATAATAGTGATTAATTATATGACGTCAATTTTTTAAAATGGAATTATTATTGTAGTACATGGTATTAATTTTGGATAGTGTTTGGTTTATTGAATGTTGATAAATGAATTCAAAGGTTGAATATTCTTTCATACTCATTATTAAGAAGATATGCAATTTTTTTAAATGTCATCAAATTCAAGTCTATTCAAGGAAAAAAAATTAAATGTCATCAAATTCAAGTCTATATAAGGGAGTTATACTTTAGGAAGTTATTGTTAAAGTTAAAAAAATTATTTTTATCTAAGTTATTGTTGAATTTCATATGATATTTTTTAAGCCACGTGATTAATAGTTATGTTATTTGGGTATCTTATTAATATTTTATAATAATTGTATACATAAAAATAATGTCTTACATATAGCTAAAAATATTGTACAAACAACAAAAATATCATCAAGAATAACTTTTCGTAATATTTATGATGGTAGTTTTAGCTTCTAAAAATAATGTGATTTATATATAATATGTATGAGTGCTAGTATGAACCAAATGGGAATTTCTTCGTAAATTGCATATTAAGTAATGTGTAGGGATAATTTAGCATTGATGTCCATTAGGGAAGATCCTACAGTGACCACAAGAGTAGGCCATGAAGAACCCAAGAGCCCTCTTTAAATTTGGACACCATGTAGACCCAAGCAGCATCTTAGTTTAATTGTGTATTCCATGTATCTCTTTAAATATGTTAATATCTCAAGTAAATATTGTGAGTGCTATAATTATTTATTATCACTATTAAATTATAGGTAATTAAATTTTATTATATATCTAATTCGTAATCAGATATATAAGAGTGATTGAAAACTTTGAAGTAAGTATTTCAATTTGTGATTAATTGTAAGAAGCCAATTTGAAGTAATTGGTGAGGTTTGCATGTACAATTTATTTATCTCCTTTCTCCAATATTATCTCTCCTTTCTCATTTTTTGCTAATTATAAATAATAATTAAATAATCATAATTATTTATTGTTTTTTAGTTTTAACTCATTTTTCCATAATTTATTGTCTCTTAAATTTCCTAGTTTATTATGTTAAGAATTTTTTGTATTTATTATGGAATACTATTTTTTTTAGTGAATACAAAATAAATGTTTTAATAAGAAGATGGTGATTACCTTAATATGTCATTAAGAAAATGTTACCAATCCAAATACAAGTTAAATCTCATTTTCTAAAAAAAAATATACATTTTATAGCTTGTCACTTGAGTTACTTTTCTTGGGTATTGTATCTTTACCGAGTTAAAAAAAAATATCAAATATAGATATGAATAAATCATAAACAAAAAAGTTCAAAAAATATATAGAAAACTTAGTGGAAAATCGCTAAGTTAATATGTATAACTTTAGTCCTTCATGTTTTATAGTTAGTTAAGAAACATGTTTCAATTTGGATTGTTAAATATTCTATGAATTTTTTCTAACTATTTAGTACAACTTGTATTAATATAAGACTACTTCAACAACTTATGATCTTGAGATAAAATAATTTTTATATTATCTTTTAATAATAAAAGAAACTATATTTTTGTCACATGTCAAAGAGTAGAAGTGGAAGTGGAATTTACAATCTACAATTCCATGTGACCTACTTTATATGTAAACATAGAACATTTTTTTCCTGTGAATTTTTCTCTCATGTATTCATGTAAATAATTGTCATTTTCTATTCATAAATAAAAACTACATTGACCTTTTATTTGGAGTCTTATTGTTACTCATGTTATGATCATTTGGATAATTTTGATGACAAAAATTCTTATGCTTTGGTAATCTAAATGAACTTTATTCCTTTTAGAAAGTAGCCACATGTGTTGGAACATAGTGGAGGAAAAAAATCATTTCATGGCTTAAAAAAAAATAATATAAAATAGTATGTTTATATTTTGAAAATATTTTCATCATATCTTTGTATGTATATTACATTCAATAGATTGGCTTTATAAAGTCATTATTTTCCAATACAAAACTAACTTACGATAGTGAACTTCCAAACTAACCCATCTATAAACTAATTATAGTATTAAAGGGAGTCATAATGTAAACCTAATTTCCAAACAAATCCACCCTCCCCCCTCCCCCCAAGGTTGACATTATGAAGAGAAAAAAGAGCAAAAGTCTATCAACATTGCCCTAAACTTCTTGATCTAGGAAAATGGGTTGATTAACCAACCTTGCATCTCATTAACCCTAACTCCTCTTGTCTAGGAAAATGTTCCAACTCTACATCAATATGAATCTAAACTTCTATGTATGGGCAAATATCTAATTATCCAACAATACATATGAATTGAGACATACTCCATTATCCACAAGAATATTATTTCTTCTATGAATTGAGAGAAACTTTATCATCCAAAATAACACATATGTAGTAGTATGAGCTGAGACAAACTCAATGATTCATAGATACCACTCACATGTATATAGATTTAGACAAATTCAATTATCTGCAAACTAAACCAATTGCTATGGAGATCAAGAAAAACTCAATTAATTACAAATTAAAATAATTAATATCTAGATCAAGAAAAACTCAATTATATGTAAATAAAAAATAACTACTCCCAAGATCAAGACAAACTCAATTATCTGCAAAATGCCCCGTTTTCTCCTTGAAGAGGGATTCAAAGTGTGTCAAGCCCCCTCTTTTCTTCAAGGACTCAAATAAAAAGTGCTTTTTGTGCAATAAATCACCCCTAAATCAGATGCTAGCTCAGGATGCTATATATCCTCCTTCCTCCATTTCCTGTAACCCCCAATTAAATGTTACTCTTTAACTTCTAGATATAACATTGAATTTTTTGAAAATGCACTTAAGTGTAACATAAATGGAAAGAATAAAAGGATTGTATGTATCCACGAGTAAATGTAAACAATAGGTGTTCAACTCAATCAAAAATACATCTTTTACAATAGCATTGAATTTCCTTATAAACACCTTTTTTTTTAACAAAAATGAGACCAAACTCTTATTACTCCATTGAAAAAATCTCAAATTATGAAAAATATAAACCCATACTATGGTAAAATCCCTTATGAAAAACAAAAATTACATGCATCTCTTCTCAACATTCCTCTCAGATTCCATTGTCATTTTTCTTTGTTTCATTCAGCACCAAAATAGTGTTATACCATGTTCAACAAACAAATCTCCAATTTCAAAATCTGCAGCCATCTTGATCTTACAACACAAAACTATCAATGATACCCGACATTCATTTTTTTGAATTTCAATGACACCATTTTTCCATTAATTGTCTAACAACAAACCCTATATTCCTCCTTGCACATTGCACAACGACCCAAGTAATCTCCTTTTCTCTGTAGGTTTAATTTGTCTAATTTTTGTACTCCTGCTATTATCCAGCAACACACAAATTCCTCCAAAATCTAATCTATAAAACAAGAGGTATAATGAGAAAAGTTTGGAAACATAATTCTAGTTTCATATCAGCTGTCAGTCTCCCCTACAGTCATTGTGCTGCAACTTCCAATGAAATTATCTGCAGCTTCATGCTATATTTAGTTTTAATATCTCCACGGAATTGTCTTTCATTTTTCCGTGCAAAACTAATTACAGGACTAAACTTCCCAACTAACCCAAATAAAACTAATTATATTATTAAAGGGATTCATTGTAAACCTTATTCTCTAACTTATATGCTCTTTCAATTATGAATATATTTTCTCCTTTGCAAGCTAACATTCATGTTAGATAAGTTCATAGAAATTATCAAATTTAGCTTTTAG
>MU224722.1:2344099-2355388 GCA_018584345.1 Thuja plicata | reverse complement strand
TCCTCCCGCCCTGTGCCCAAATGGGAGCTTTGGAACAAGGTATAGCAATCCATTAAACCATCATAGAAGGCGGATATTCGACAGACTTTGTAGTCGTGAATGCCCTGATAGACATGTATGCTAAATAAATATTAAGTAATTAGCCTAGGGCATCAATCCTCCATGCGTGGATGAATAGTTACAGGCTTGGGGTTTTGGAACTTGTGTTTCCCAAGGCGGCATTCACATCCATCGGTGGGAAAGTAGGATACCCCACATTTTATGAAACCAGTGTTCAAAGCCAGAATTTTAAACTGTGATTACTAAAACCAGGAACCTTTAAAAGAATTCAAAACACTCCTATTCTATTGTTGTTTCAATCTTCATTCAATACATCACAAACAGTGCTAGATCTCGAAGACCATACCAATTCGCACAATGACTAAAAGTAATCCTTTGCTGTAGTCCTCCTTCGCGTGCTTATTCCTCCTTCACGCGTTGCAACCTAGCTAGAGCACGGTAATAATGAAGTAGCTAGTAAAATGAAGTTTATTTTTCTTTTTTTTACTTTTATGCAGATGTTGGTCGAAATTTCGACCAACACGGGCATAAAAACAAAAAAAAGAAAAGTTATCTTTTATAATGCGACCAAATAAAACAATTTTGCTAGTTGGTCGCAAAATTTGGTCAAAATTTGGGGTCAAATCTATTAGTGTGTGCATGTCATCCCCACCCTAGTTTTACCTATTTGGGTTTCTGGGTTACCAAGTTATTGTGTAAAGTGTTATTTATTTCATGGTGTGGGTGCTATCTAAGATTACATTAGATTCATTTATGAATGAATGTGGATCAGTTTATTTTAAGTGTTTAATTTTGAAGATCTTATTCACCCCCTCCCCCCTCTCAGTATCTTGCTTTCCCATTATTGTATTTCCAACAAAATATAGAATAACATGTGAACATCAAATACAAAAAATAAGAACAAATTATCCATTTTCTTGAAATGAGAACTTACAATGATAAAATAACATTAAAACCATAAATAAATAACATAATTTTCAATCATTTCAAAGAAAAAACATGCAAAAAAGTGCAAACCTATCTGTTCCTGGCGAAAAACAACAGAAAAATAGTTGTGGGACCTCTAAACAACTTGCAAGAGAGAGAGAGAGAGAGAGAGTACAATTTCACTCACTTGAAACTCATATGTACTAGGAGGGTATTAAATTGTAATAACTATGTATGAAAGGTTGGAAGATTATAGAAAAAATCATGGATGGCCATTGAAAGAAGCAAAGGCAACCAATCGGCCATTTAAAAAATTCACAGGCGACCATTGAAATAAGCTATTTGGCTGGAGGGAAGAGCAAAAAACTTTCGCTAATTTGCAATGGCCCGAAGCGAAGGGAGCAACTCTACTTCCAGATGTATTTCAGGTTGCCCATCTATACAGTTTGGTGAAGAAGGGTGTACATTTTCTGATTCCTACTACTTGAATTATTACCAAATTATGCCTCCTAAATACTGTGAAGATTACCATTAATGTCTTTTATACAAACTTCGCGGGGTGAAGGAAGAAAACAAAATACCAATGACAGAGGGTGAGAAACAATTTGGAATTACTGAAAAATCTACGAGAAGAGATGAGATTATTGCGAGAAGAGGGGTAAAATAAACTTGATCAAATTATCCAAGCTCTAAGAAAACAAATTTCATCATTGGGTGTAGAGAGCAAGAACCAATTGGGAACAATTCAAAGAATGCAAAAAGAGATTGAAATCTTGCGTGTAGAGGAAGCGAAACAAAGTGAGAGTGGAGAAGATGAGATTGGGTTACTTCGGAGAGAGAGAGAGAGAGAGAGAGAGAGAGAGAGAGAGAGAGAGAGAGAGAGAGAGAGAGAGAGTACAATTTCACTCACTTGAAACACCTATGTACTAGGAGGGTATTAAATTGTAATAACTATGTACAAAAGGTTAGAAGAAGAAAAAACAACCAATCGGCCATTTAAAAAAATTCATGGGCGACCATTGAAATAAGATATTTTTCTGGATGGAAGAGAATAAAACTTTCACTAACTTGCAATGGCCCGAAGCGAAGGGAGGAACTCTACTTCTAGATGTATTTCAAGTTGCCCATCTATACAGTTTGGTGAAGAAGGGTGTACATTTTCTGACTCCTATTGCTTGAATTATTACCAAATTGTGCCTCCTAAATACTCTGAAGATTACCATACATGTCTTTTATACAAACTTCACGGGGTGAAGGAAGAAAACAAAATACTTACGGTAGAGCGTGAGAAACAATTTGGAATTACTAAAAATCTGTGAGAAGAGATGAGATTATTGCGAGAAGAGGGGGAAAATCAACTTGGTCAAATTATCCAAGCCCTGAGACAACAAATTTCATCATTGCGTGTAGAGAGCAAGAACCAATTGGGAACAATTCAAAGAATGCAAAAAGAGATTGAAATCTTGCGTCCAGAGGAAGCAAAACAAAGTGAGAGTGCAGAAGAGGAGATTGGGCTACTTTGGAGAGAGAGAGAGAGAGAGAGAGAGAGAGAGAGAGAGAGAGTATAATTTCACTCACTTGAAACACCTATGTACTAGGAGGGTATTAATTTGTAATAACTATGTACGAAAGGTTGGAAGATTGTAGAAAAAATCATGGACGACCATTGAAAGAAGCAAAGGCAACCAATCGGCCATTTAAAAAAATTCATGGGCGACCATTGAAATAAGATATTTTTCTGGAGGGAAGAGCAGAAAACATTCGCTAATTTGCAATGGTCCGAAGCGAAGGGAGCAACTCTACTTCCAGATGTATTTCAGGTTACCCATCTATACTAGTTTGGTGAAGAAGGGCGTGCATTTTCTGATTCCTACTGCTTGAATTGTTACCCATTTGTACCTCGTAAATACTGTGAAGATTACCATACATGTATTTTATACGAACATCACGGGGTGAAGGAAGAAAACAAAATACTTACGGCAGAGGGTGAGAAACTATTTGGAATTACTGAAAATCTGCAAGAAGAGATGAGATTATTGCGAGAAGATGGGGAAAATCAACTTGGTCAAATTGTCCAAGCCCTAAGACAACAAATTTCATCATTGCACGTAGAGAGCGAGAACCAATTGGGAACGATTCAAAGAATGCAAAAAAAGATTGAAATCTTGCCTGTAGAGGAAGTGAAACAAAGTGAGAGTCCAGAAGAGGAGATTGGGTTACTTCAGAAAATCTCAGGTGAAGCATTGGCTAATCCAGATGTCACGCTTTGTGCTTCTGATGGTTCAACATTTCAACCACATTCTCTCTCTCTCTCTCTCTCTCTCTCTCTCTCTCTCTCTTTGTTTGGTTATGGAGAATAAAATGAATAGTTTTTACTTCTTCAAAACCCGATCGGGTTGAAAAGTACTTTTTTTTTTAAGAACCCGATCGGGTTATGGCTCGGGAAGAGGCTTGAAAAATGACCCAAAGGCTTGGAGGTTCATATTCCCTTCATTTTTGTTCTTTTAGACATTTTTTTATCTTGTAAGACGATTTCTCGACTTTATCTTCATCAGGTTTACAATTTGCCAACTGGTTAGGTTTATAATTTTCACCATAATCTCATACGTGTTCTTAGCTTTCTAACCATATAAATTTTTCTATTTTTTGGATAACATTAGCATAGTAAACTTTAATTTTCTTTACTAGTGTCTTGATTGTAGTCATAGACATATGTCTACCATTTTTTTAGTAACTTTTGAGATACTTAATCGAATTACAAATAAATTACATATTATTGTTCTACACTTGATTCTATACACTTTTTTTAAAAAAATTCATTTTCGATTATTTTGATGCAAGTTATGCCCAGCACACGAACATGTACCAAAGTTTCAAGATGCGATCACTTCAAAAAATCATAGAAAAAAAATACTCATTCGAAAATTACAAAAAAATACATAACTTCTAGATCTCACTCTTAACTATTATCCTACCAAAGGGATTTAAAAATACTAAATATAGCTATACCTTTTGTACCGTGTATGGAAACAGCTATGTTATGTTTTTCCAAAAAAATCAGGAACATGTTTTCGTGTGCGCGATGTTTGACCCTCTTAATCTTATCGAGTTTAAAAAAAAAAATGTTCTAGAGACTAGATTCAGAGTACTACAATTTGTATTTTTTACACATCTTATTTTGAGTGTATGACCCTCAAACTCCTGTTCCAAGTTTAGGTTTACCTGATTTCAGAAAAATGTGTCCACTTATACCCCCCTTTTTGGTCCACAACTTGGTACACACACCCACATCTCTATCACAAGCCAACAAGCAAGGAGTTCATGCAGTAATTTGCAAAATTCAAAAGTAACAATATTCCTGCAACCAATGTCGGTGACCCTCTAGGTTCACCATGTGCCTAATAAGGATGAAACCTTTTTCATTAAGAAAATCCCCACAACCACGTAAAGATCCTCCTAACTATTTTCATTCCATGTCAATTCCACCTCATCCCACCTTTATTTTTTTCACTATCTCTTCACAACTCATATTGTAGAGTATGCAACTTTTTACTCTCTTGTTCACATATGCATTACATCACAATTGTGTGCCAATCCAAACATTTCACATCTGAGGTACATCTAGAATGTTCAATTCATTGACCATTTAAATTATAAATTTTATCATTTCATGACATCGATGATTACATATTCATATTAGCATCCAATATTGGAAACTCTTTCACATGTGTGGAGACTTGCATTATTTTTAATTAGGGAGAGGAAATTGTCCAAGTGTCAATAAGTCTTTTTTCTTTGTCAAATTTATATGAATGTCCTCAAAATTTAAAAGAATGTCTTCATAAAACATTGAGGTAAGTTTCCTGCAAAACTACGTATACCCCAAAATTAGTTTGTCAAGCCATTTATTTCACCATTCCTCTTTATTGTTGTACTTCCACTATTTTTTTGAAATATACATGTATTCGGGACCTTTCATAATAATATGAGCAAGGTTGTGGTAGCAAGTGAAGCAGTCGAAGTTGTAGAGTATGATGGTTTTGTGATTGTTGGAGTTAGAAGAAGGGAATTGTCATTTTCATAAGAGAGGAATTAGCAGTGAAGTAGAAGTTGCAAAGATGGGAGGTCACCCTATTCATCATGAACTAATAGACCAAACCCTCATCCTAGAAGACTAAGACTAACCTATATATAGGAGTTATGGGTGGCTGAATTATTTCTTGAAGCTACATGGCTTTAATGAAGAAGTAGCTCTAGAGTTTGTGTGTACCTTGAGGAATGACCAAGAACTAGTCAAGGGTTTAAGAATTTCTATTACAGAGCAACAAATTGTAGAAGCTACAAGGTTTCCCACAACAAGAGAGTAATTTCTAGAAGGGAGAGATGCTAGAATGGCTAGTGGAGTGTTTACAATACCTGGAGACCCCCAATTTAAAGTTACTATCATGGGGATACAAAAGGGTATCCCCTCCACTAGAATGGGATCACAAAGAAACTTATATTGTGCAGTACCTAACTTCTGAAGGTGGGCAAGAATGGATGATTGACTCCATTATGTCCATTTCAAGCTCTTAAACCATCTCAAGAACGGATGATTGATGCATGTTCCCAATTTCCTCTACAAAATGTTAAAGAAAATGACAAAGAAGGTGCAAAAAGGTAGTATGTAGTTTTTTCCCATCACTATTTAATTCAATTATTAGTAGAGAAAACTCTAGAGTAAACACATTTGGCAATGACGGGATAATTTTTTGAAAGTTAAAGGAGATAAACTAGTAAATATATGGCCTGGCGGTCAACCCTTAACCCACAAATTCAAAGGGGCTATAGGAATAGTTCATTTAACTAAGTGAGATTCTTCTTCTAAACTATTTCCTACTTAGTCCTTTAGTGAAACCCCTATTGAAAGGACTACTCACTCACTTGAGTTCAATAAGGGTGTTGATTGTCCTAGTGTTACCCTAAAACAAACTCTAGTGTTAGGAAAATATACTAGTGCTAAGAGTGTAATAAAAAGGAAATTGATTATGAAGAAAATAGATAGTGCCAAAAAGAATTGTAAGGTTCAAGATTTTGAGCATAAAAGCCCTAGGGTTCAAAAGAGAAAGGCTACAAAAATAGAAAAACCTGCAGCGACTAAGAAGGCAAAAATAGTTGCAACACCAATTAAAAGAGGTTACTAAAACGGTTAGAAGGACCCTTGCACATGTTGTCAGGAGAAGTCATTGCTTAGAGGGGAGCCTAGGAAGACTGTGGAAAAGCAATAAACTAAGAGAGACTTACATCCTCATATCTAGTAAAATTAAAGGCACTTAATCTAGTGAAGGGGATGAAGAAATAGGAGAACTTACCATTCACTGGTGCCCATTATTAAGAACTCCTCCAACATCTTATTAAGGATTAGTAAATGATAAAGAGGGGGAATGGAAGAAAAAAAAAAGATCAATTGTAAAAAGAACTTAAGAAAAGATGAAGAACTTGTTGGATGTAGGCCACCACCTTTCCATGTACATACCACACAAGGTTATCTTTAAGAGAAGAATGTCAAAAGCTACATCTCAATAGCCAACACCAAATATGGTATAATTAATCAATTTTAACATTGTGCAAACATTTTACATATATCACATGATTGGGTATATTTGATTTCATTCATATTTGAGTTTCCATATTCGTCAACTTATTATAAGTATCAACATACCAAAATGATTATACAATGCCAAAATATACCTCATTAAACAATTTATTTGTATTTATTAAATAAATTATAATTGTATTGTGATTTTTAATTTAATTACTAAATGAAAACAATTTGTGCGCATTTTAGCTCTTGCATAGACATTACTATCAACATACCTATTGCACCTTCTTTTGATGCATTATAATATTAGAAATCGCGACCTGTATGGATTGCATTGCTCTCCCAAGGAAATAAATGTAATAGATTTGTTTGAGTACTGTCATCGACCTCATAATTACTTCATAAATGTATTAGATTTGTTTGGGTACTGTTATCGACCTCATAATTACTTCATATCTTATGCAGATCACATACAGTGAACCATTTAATGCTGGGTGCGCAGTGTCCAAAAACATTAACGTGAATTTATTTCCAACCCGTGTTGCGCGGTATAACAAACCGGCAACAACTGACCTCTCTAATAACTGCATTTTCCAAAAAGAATTACTTTAATGTTGCTCAAATGAATTTTTTAATTTTGCTCAAATGAATTTTGTACGGAACTATGTGGCCTTAGAATGCACTCCCAGATGTCGAAAAATGGTTTTAGGTACAACAACAGCATTATTTTAGCTCAAATAAATCGTTCATTACAGCTCCATTATTAACTTTGCGTCATCCGTGCCACCTTTCGATAAAACGATGGCAGTAAATGCGCAAATGAAAATAAGTTGGCAAGATAAGATCGAGGACAGTTCGCTTTGATTTATTCTTTGTTTACTTAAACCCTTTCAGATATTTAGAAAGTCTATCAATTCTGTCGCTGTCCCAGCGTCTCTGCAAATATTCTATAGCTTACGGAACATTGAGTTATGGCTCCTAAAAGAAAAGTTATGGCTCCTAAAGGAAACGGAATAACCCTAAACGATTTTCCAGATAGCTTGCTTAGTTTTATTCTAAGTAAAATTCCCTTGAAGCAAGCAGTAAGATGTTCTCTCGTCTATAAAAGATGGAAGTTCCTTTGGATGTTCTTACACCAACTCAAATTTTCTGAGGGTTTTTTCTCTTCTTCGTGTACTTCTTTTGAATTTCAAAACATAATTGACAAAGGTTTTGAGCTTCATTCTTGTCCTCTTGAACTTTTTGAATTCATCGACCTCAAATCCTTTTGCCAATATGATAAGATTTGTGCGTGGAATCACCGAGCTGCAGTGAAAGATGTGAGAGAGATTAGAATTGAATCACATCTTCATGACTTTGAAGTTCCCAAATCTATATTTTTATGCCACAAGCTGAGATCATTGGCATTCAAGAATTTCTTTCTTGCAGACATACCCCACTGTTTTGGTGGCTTCGCCGGCTTAACCATCACACACTAAACTTTGACCGCTTAAGTGGTTGATGTGAGCCCAATTCCTTTCACCGTCTGTCTCTTTTAAAAAGTTATCCTCGTTAATTGTTTGAATTCAAATTAAAACAACTCCCTCCTAAAGGTACGGTGGATGCCCGTAAGCTTTAGATATCCATTGGATTTCATCTTTATTTTACATACACACCTACGCTGCCCAGCCATGACAGAAGAATCCTGCAACTCAAATTAGGGTTTCCGTAGAGATTTTTGTCTGAGATGCTGCCAACATCATTTTGAGTTGTGGGTGTTTTTCCTGTCGAAGGGTGATTCGTGGCATCTTGTTTATGCAAATGGTTGTTGCGCTGGGAACAATGGGAGTTTCAGAATAGTGTATGGGCATCCATCAAATCATAACGCAAATGCTCTAATAAACATGCATGCAAAATATGGGCACAGCCAGACAAGGCACACGAACTGTTTGACAGAATGCCTCAAAGAAATGTGATCTCGTCCAATGCGATAGTTGCAGGATATGCACAAAAAACATTTGTTGAAGAGGCTTCAGAAACTTTCAATCAAATGTTGTTGGCAGCTGTTAAAGCCAGGACCCCGCAATATTTGCTGACATCCTCTCCAAAAACGGAGCTTTGGGAGAGTGTGTGGACATCCGTTCTAGATTAAAGCAAAGAGGATTTTTGTCAAATGTGTGTATGTTTGGAATAATTGAATCATTGGTACAATAACTTGCTACTGACATTTTCTGAGATCAAAATGGAAAAAGGGAACTCGAACATGTCAAAAGTGAGCTCTCTCCATTCACAATACTTCGCTGGTAGACATGTATCCAAAGAAGTAAAATAATATTTTTCGAAATATTGCAAAATGATATTCCGATAACTTTATTGACAAATAAAGATTCTAATTAAAAATTGTCATTGTTTTCATATCAATTAAATGAAATATAAGTATACGCTTAGAATTTATAGTTTTTTAAAGGGTTAATTTAAGTTAGTCTAATAAAATGTGCAGAATAAATATACTAATTTCAATTAATATTTTCATAATTATGATAATTAAATATGAAATATAAATGAAAAAGATATTGTGTTTATTATGTGTATTATTGAGAGTCAAATTCAAATATTTAATTTACATTTGCACTTACAAATTTATCTTTTGGGTTTAGACTTACCTTATTTGGTGTGCACTTTTATTTCTCTACACGTGTGACTATCTTTGCTCTATCCCTTTGATTGATAGGAAAACCAACAATATAAAAAATTCATCACTAAGAATTGTGTCCTAATTCAACCCTAAACATATATGTGCAAAAGTTAAGAAGATAATAGATCATTTTCCTATAAGTTTTGTTACTCCATTTATTGTACCAATTCTCAGTGTTTGACTATTTATAACTCCTATAATAGTTAAGAATGGGAAGAATCGTGAACTATAAATTATAAATGTATTCTCATGAATGTTTTTACATATTAAGTCAAAGTAGAAAAAATACTAATTCAAGCCATATTCTTAAAAAAATATGCACTTATTCACATCAAAGTGAAAAAATAAAGGGAACCAATTAGCCAAATTTGAATTTTATATTTTGGAAAGACGGGTCATGTTTTTTATCACAAAAAAAGACTTTGGGTGGGAAACAATCAAACTTCAATGCATAATGGATAGATGAGGCCAAGTGTAAAAAATATAAGGTGTAAGGGAATCTATTGGGGTATATATGTCTAAGGACAAGGTTGGGGTTATCTATGTGTGAATCAGTATGTATTGTGATAATTAAATGTTAGGGGAATAAGATTAACATTGCATAAGATTACAAGTGAGTGCAAGAGCATAATGGGAAAAATAATGGTAACGACAATAAAAATATTAGATAGAGAAGTGCTAATATGTGGATGAAAAAGTCTTAATATTTCTAGCTAAAATTTAGATTCCCTCAAAAAAATATTTAGGGATTACATAGGATTTAAGGGAGTGAAAATCTCAAAAAATACCAAAATCATGTGTTTAGTGCTATCCTAAAAAATTTCACTACTTCATCATATAAGTTGATAATTTTTTTAAAGAAAATTTAATAAACAAATAGGGTTTGTCCATAAAATTCTAGTGATTCTAAAAATGTAATTTATTCCTTATTGCAATTTTAATACTTAATTATTATTCTTACACAAAATAAGTATATATCTTAGCAAATATATTTAGAAAATATTCTTAACTTTCAAACCATGTCTCATTAAATTTAAATATAAAGCTTGTTTCACATCCTAAGATTTAATGACAATGATTTTTAAAAAATCATATTTTTTTATCAAGTTAGGTTGGTTCAAATAGTCTTAGAAAGTGTCGTGTCATGATTTAGACACTTTGTTGGTAATAGTCCACCAAGGTTCAAACCATTGTTGGGCCATTGTTCTCGCATGCCTTGTGCCTTCAATGGGTCATTGAGCTCACAAGTTTAAACAAGTGAAGTACGGAGATGAGGGCCCTCATTTGTGGCCTCATAGCCAGAGGGCATTTCATGCACGTCCTCGGTCATGTTAAAAAGTTTAGTAGGCATTAATTTAAAAAGAGGTTGGTTGAAATATTAACTTCTAATATATTTTAAAAGATTAAAAGTTATAAAGAATATTCATTTATATGAACAATTAAAAAATATATATTAGATGTGTTGATACATTCTTTACTTACATACAATATCTAATAAAATAATGTTAATTTTTCCATTTTAAATTAGGTTAAAATAAATTACACTTGCTTCCTTTAATTTTTTGAAGAGTTCAGTGCCTCTTTGAAATAATTGGTTTTCACCACATTTATTTCAAATTATTTCAAAATAAACTACTCTTCTATAACTAAATGCAATTTCCTACATTTTTTATTACTCTATTTTGTATTATGTAGACATTTCATTTAATTTGTTATATTTTGTTTACTTAAATCTATTTTTAATATTTTTATTTCCACTTAAGGGTGTTGTCTGGCTTATCATGATTATCGTCTCATCCTGCATCATTTTCACCATGTTCATGTATGAAGATATTTACTCAAAAGGAGCATAAAACTACGTAGAGGTATATATGAATGATGAGACAATTTATTGTCTCTGTTTTTTGTTAATCTTGATACTTTGTTTAAAATATTACCAAGACATTTGTGAACCTATAGCTATGTAAGTGTGTGATAAGTATAGTTAGAATCACCAATCCTATGGGTAGTTAGCTATGACATTTTTGTTAAACGTTATATATATATA
>MU224722.1:2319545-2334213 GCA_018584345.1 Thuja plicata | reverse complement strand
CTGGTTTTACTTGACAAATCCAGAATTGCAATTTAGAGAAACAAACAGCGGATTTGCAAAAACGAGAAGTGTCACTCCCAAAACCGGGAAGTGTCACTTCCAATTCCTGCAAACAAACGGGGCCTAAGTGACAAACAACAGCGACGAAGTGCACACCGATGGTCGGAGCAAAGAAGAACAGTCACAGTGATACCCAATGATCAAAAGTATAGTGTTGTCCAACGAGCAAAGTCAGAAGGTTGCCCGATAAGCTAAAGATAGTATTACCCGATGAGTAAAATTCCAATGATGCCTGACAGACGAAGATCACGAAGCTAACTGGAGTCTCACCAACGGAACTGTCAATTGTCACCAACAACTAACTGCAATGGTGACTGACAGAACAAAGAGTTCAGAAAATGATAAAATATCTAGCTGGCAAAGCTAAAAATAGACTTAACTAGTTGTCTACTTTGTTTTATTTGACCAGAGATAAGTGATTGATTTAAAGATGATTTGTACAGTTCGAAAGAAGATATCTATGAGAAAAATTAGGAGTTATGCTTTAAATCTAATTGGCTAGATTATTTTTCACGCCAAGAGTCAAGAATCAAGAAATAATGAATATTATGTCTATATAAGAGACAAACTTAATTCATTTACATATGGGATTTAGGGGAGTGAAAAAAAAGGAGGATACTGAAGAGAAACTAATGAAGAACAACTTCATGTAGTCCTGATCAAACAAGTTGAAGGAAGAGCTAAGGAATTTTTTAGACACCGACAAACAGTGAGCACAACATCACAGAGCAGAAAGTATGGAGCACAAGGATTAATTGATACATTGGTCAGAGAGGTAATGTACTTAAATAGATTTGAAAATCTGCAATTCAAAGTTGGAATATGAATAGGTCATAGTGTTTCAGTTTAACCATTGAAGCATTAAGTCTCTTAACCGAGCAGGACTTAACAATATTCTATATATTGAGTTACCTCTCAAGGAGTGCCGAAAAGGTTGATTCATGAAAGTAGCATTGGACTTGTCTGATACCTATTGACAGTCTAAGAAGGAGTTTGATTCAAGGATGGTAGCAATCGATGCCCGATACTAAGTGACAACCTCTATGAACAAGGTCGCACTTAACAGTGTGTTTGTAACCTTTAACAGGGTTGGCTCCTAACAGGGCTCACTTCAGAAGAGTGAAAATTTGGGGTACCGATCCTAGTGGTTTTTCCCTTAACATGGTTTCCACGTTAAAAATTCATATGTTATGTGTGTATGATTCATTTCTTTACTGTTTTGCATCTTACATAACTAACTCTGGATTGATCGGTATACTCTGCTTATTTACTATGTTTCGGTAAATAGTTATACTACTTATCGGTAATCAAGAAAGAATAAAGATTGATAGAGAAAATTGACAGAAAATTAATCTGTAGTAGTATTTCATGGCATGCATCTTGTAGTGACAAATTAATCTGAGGTTTATTAATTGGTGGTTAAGTTTGAAGGATAAAAATTTGAGGCCACTGATTCACCCCCCCTCTCAGTTATTACTAACAAAATCCTTTAGTAGAAGGTGGAATTAATAGTTCTTGATAAATGCCTTAACAGAGTGCACACCTAAAGGTGTTGCTAAAGCTTCAAACGAAGTAGATCCTAACAGGTCTCTACTCTAGTACTCCTAAAAGGGTAGATCATCAGAAGTGATCAAATTGTAAGCCTTAACCGACTCCCTTCTTATCTGCAGATAGTGAAGTTTTGTGGGTGACATCCCCACCACACTTTTAATTCCTAACAAGAGTTTTCTGTGATATCATGTCTTGTGTTATGTGTTATTTACTTTCATGTATGGTTCTTGAATGTTTACACATTTAAAGAACTTATGTTATGATATCACATACATAAAGAAAGATGAACAGATAGATAGGTAAATATACAAATCCGATGACACAAAGGTTAATGGGCCAATCACATAAAATGTTTTAGAGGTACCGACTCACCTCTCCCCTCTCAGTACATCATTCCAGTAATTCCAACAATAAATTGTTACAGATAGGTAAAAAAAAATTTCAACATAATGTTTCTTTCACTTTAAAACATAACTAATATCTAATAAATAAAGTGTTTCTTAGGCATGTTTTATAAAAATGTGATATAGACATGTTCTCTATAAAAAAATTAAATATTTCTTAATTCATGAAACACCTAAATTTCGTTAAAAAATGAATGTTAGAAACTTCTTAACTTAATATGTTATTAACTTGAAGCCATCAAGTAAAATAAAGGTTGTGTTTAGTATATTATTACAAGTAGACCTCAATTTGAAAACAATGTGCTAGGGGAAAGGACCCAGTTACAGACAGGGGGTCTAATAATTGTTATGCTTTTTCATAAATAGCCCCCAATTACTGATAATAAAGGAGCTCAAAAAATAAAAAACACATGTACCAATTGTCGATCACACATGTACTAATAGATGATTATTTTGCACCATTTTTGGTTGGTAATTGGCCCATTTGTGCACCATTATTGGGACATTTTGTAATGACTACTAAGACATTTGGCCACAAGTACTCGCTTTTTTGAGTAAAACGACTATTGGTGTAAGAACATAGCGAGTATTGGGTGAGCGTTTTGAAATGTTACTTTTGGACCACTTTGCGCTATGAATACCCAAAAGCTAAAACCTTAGCTTTAAGCACCTCACTCACCTACGAAGGTACATCAACAAAATTGACAAAATATGACTTATAGTTTAGGAGTTCTAGGTGTGCGAAGTTAGCCTGAGCGGCTACTAGGTATTTTCCCCTAATCATCTTATTTAAAGAAATATCCAATACATTTGAAAACGTGATTTCAAAAGAAAAATTCAAAAATAATTTTTATTATTTATTCCCAATTAAGTTCTCTGTGATCACATTATATACTTTATTTATTCCCTTTATCACAAAGTTGGTTTTTAAGTAACCTTGTTTTATCTACTCTATTATTTTTTTTCAAATCTCTAACCAATACAAAAAATTTTATAAATATACTTTTCTTATTGTATACTTATTTATCTTGAGGGATATAGATAGAAGAAATTAGAACATTTCAAGTCCAATCAAAATTCCCATTTGTATTATATTCGGTTGATCATATAGAAAGGGTTTAACTTAAACAATATATTCAAAGTTTTTATTTGTTTTGATAGTTCATTTTAAATTATACTAGTTTGTCAATAAAATCTACTGATTAGTAAAATTTTAACCGAACTATCTAAACAAATCATTTTATTATTATTATTATTATTATTATTATTATTAACTTATGACACTTGATTTTAATAGAAAGTAAAATCCAAAGTTATTTGACTTTTACAAAACCATGGAACAATTTACAAGTGAATTCAAACAAAGATAAGTGTATTATTTATGATTTAGACTTGTTTGTTGTTTTTGTGTTACAAAACAAAAAGATTCAAAGACAGATTATAGTACCATGATGATAACTTTTGTTAGCACAAAATAATTCAAATTGCTTGGTATTATGTCAAAGGACAGGCAAACGGCCTTCATAAGCAAATGATTTAAGGGAGGTGACTATCACTTTCTGCACTATATCATCACAACCCAGCAAAATCCTCAAAAAGCCAGCACTACCCAATACTTTTATGGTCAGCAACATATGCTTAACCTCGCTGCCCTTTACCTGCAGTTATAGTCACAATGTAATCCATTGTTTTTAAGCTAATCTAACATGGAAAATTTTAGAAAAATGTATCTTATGCCTGAAAACCATCAGCAATTTGGGGTATTGGTGAGAAGCACATGGGAAGGTAGGTGCAAAAGCCGGTAATGATGTTCTCTTTGGAATCTTTTAGAGTTTGAAGGTTTATTCTTGATATCCCTCTTTGTAGGATTGGCTTGTTTAGAATTATAATCT
This sequence comes from Thuja plicata, assembly GCA_018584345.1. NCBI lineage: Eukaryota > Viridiplantae > Streptophyta > Pinopsida > Cupressales > Cupressaceae > Thuja > Thuja plicata. Next base: position 2,330,306 of record MU224722.1, on the reverse strand, counting down.
TTTTAACAATGAGCTGATAGAGCTGATACTAGAGAGCTTACTTTTGACATGTTCCAGTTCCATTTTTCCATTTTGATATCAGAAAATGTCAGTAGCAAGTTATTGTACCAACGATTCAATCATTCCAAACATACACACAACATAAGACAAAAATCCTCTTTGCTTTAACCTCGAACGGATGTCCACACACTCTCCCAAAGCTCTGTTTTTGGAGAGGATGTCAGCAAAGATTGCGGAGTCCTGGATTTAACAGCTGCCAACAACATTTGATTGAAAGTTTCTGAAGCCTCTTCAACAAATGTTTTTTGTGCATATCCTGCAACTATCGCATTGGACGAGATGACATTTCTTTGAGGCATTCTGTCAAACAGTTCGTGTGCCTTGTCTGGCTATGCCCATATTTTGCATGCATGTTTACCAAAGCATTTCTATTACGATTTGATGGATGCCCATACCCTATTTTGAAACTCCCATTGTTCTTAGCGCAACAACCATTTGCATAAACAGAATGCCACGAATCAACTTTCGGCAGGAAAAACACTCATAACTCGAAATGATGTTGGTAGCATCTCAGAAAAAAATCTCCATGGAAGCCCTAATTTGAGTTGCAGTATTCTTCTGTCATGGCTGGGCAGCGTAGGCGTGTATGCAAAATAAAGATGAAGTCCAATGTATATCTAAAGCTTACGAGCATCCACCGTACCTTCAGGCGGGAGTTGTTTGAATTTGAATTCAAACAATTAACGGGGATAACTTTTTATCGGAGACAGACGATGAAAGGAATTGGGCCCACACCAACCACCTAAGCGGTCAAAGCTTAGTGTGTGATGGTTAAGCCGCCCGCCTCCTCAAGACCGCAACGCTGTAATACCAACTCAACGATTTCCCCTGCAAAACACACACCAAGCAAAAATCTACAACTTGCTCCAGAAAATAAGATTTTAAGCCGTGTAACAGTGATCTCGAGCTAAGAATTCCTTTTCGTGCCAGTACATACATTCAGCAACAAGATAGATCATTAACAATACATTGAAAACAAGAAAATATTTAAAACAAAAAAATATTTATCTCAAAATCCAAAACTGATTTAACTCAGCAACATAAAACTGGTAACACAGAGAAAGGGTGTCTTTAGCCTGGTTCACCATGGTTCAGAATTTTCAAGATCTTCAGCATAGTTCACCTCGTCCACATAAAAGACTTTTGTCCTTCAATATAAAAAATTGGCGGCTAAAGAGTTTTAAAAAATGACGAGTGAAATAATTTCAAAATATATGTTAGGCAAGATGATTTGAAACAAAGACACTGCCAAAGACCATTTGCCTTACCAACCACAATTTACAATTTGCATCAAGGACAAATACACGTCAACAATATGCACATTCCATATAGAGTTCAACTTTTCAAACTTTACTCAGATTACCTAGTATTTATGAGCACTAATAACTGCAGATTCATTATACAAAATGTACTATTGATATTTTGGTAACCGCTAATGGTATCGTGTGACGTGATTTGAATCCATTTGACGCGATACAATGGTTTCATGAGTAGACGCCTTAATTTTCATTTTAAATCGTCTGATGCGTCGAACTATCGTTGCATCGTCGAAATTTGGTATGCTTTAAACCCATCCACTTATTTTACCTCCTTAACTCAACTCCCATTATTAATGTTTGTGCCAAGTGTGTCCCATCCATTTCACACGTGACGGTAGTAAATACATCTTTACTCTCTCTCTCTCTCTGCATGTTTCAGCTCTGAATATTTTCCGCACTGCAATTGAAAATGTGGGCAGGAAAGGAAATGGGTAAAAATTATCTTATGAATATCCCATATGACCTGTTGTGCTCTCAGATTTTAACCAGACTCCCTTTGAAAGAAGCCGTTCGCTTTTCTGCCGTTTCCCGTAAATGGTGCAGAGCCTGGACTGGGTTACCCCATCTCAAGTTTTCTGATGGGTTTTTTTATTCTAGTTGTACTAACAGAATTCTGCATGCAGATATTATCAACAAGATTATTCTTATGCATTGTGCTAATCTTGAAACTTTTGAGCTTTACGATTGTGAGTGGTTTGAAAGTAGCATTCACAGGTGGCTTTTATGGACTTTTTTATTAGGTGTTAAATGCATAAATTTAAAAAGCAGTGCAATTTCTATGGAGGTTTCAGAGTGTATCTTTTCTTGCACGACACTTACGTCTCTCTCTCTCAAGAATTTTAAGATGACAAAGCTGCCCGCCCTTTCTCATGGTTTCTCTCAACTTGTATACCTTTGTCTTGAGCAAGTTGAGCTAAGTGAAGAGGCATTTGAGGTGATTTTGAAATTATGTGGCCGTCTTCACAGTTTGACGGTATCCGAATGTAATTTGCCTTCAAATTTGAAAATAATATCCTCCACCCTAAAGTCTCTCGCTCTTGTTGGAAGCTGGTCCAAAATATCTTCAATGGAAGCAAATTGCCCAAGATTAGAAAGCATTAAATTTACGAAATTCATAAGCTTGGTAAAGGGGAACATACATTTACCTGTGTGTGTCCGTTTGGAAACTGACTTTCACTTTCTTGAGCATTTTGTAAGAGTAACATCGTTGAGGAAAATTACGTGTGTCTATGGTCGAAGCCTTGGCAAGATTCTACAGAGCTTTCCTCACTTGGAAGAGTTGTACATTGAGTCTCCTGTAGATTCTCCAGGAGTAAGTTTTTCTGTTATTTTAATTTGCAGCAAAACATTCGTTCAATCATTGAAGATGAAAATGGAAATGACTTTTTGGGAAACAGTAGTTGATAATTTCTAATCATTATTTTAAGGAAAGCGTTCAAATTATACACGTTTAGGTTAATCCCTTAGTTAATCGCTTGATATTTATTATGTTGTGCAAATTTTGAAGGGTTGAACTTACTAAACCTAAGACCAATCCTTTCCATGCAGGATCGAGGAGACCCGACTCTACAACTAGCAAATTTGAAGACATTTATTGTGAATATTGTGTTGTCTGATAGAGTTTATGCAGATGCTTATCCTTATAAATACGATGAGGCTGTTTTGTGGTGCTCTTACGTTTTGGAGCGCTCTCCTCTCTTGAAAAGAGTCGTAATTGGAGTGGATTACTGCTTAGAGACATTTGAGCCTGGCGAATTTCATGATTGTCTTGAATATTTTGAGGATTTCCTGTGCCTTGCTAGGGATTTCCCATAAGTCAAATTTTCAGTGTCAAGGAAGATAGTACGGCCAGAGGAGCAATCAAATTGACGTGTTCTCGAGTTTTGATTTGGTAACAGTAATAGTTTCGTTGTTTTGGTTTCATATAATGTACTCAGCATCATTCCAAGCATAAAATAGTTGAAGATACCAAATTGTCAACTTTCGTGTGTTTTTCAAGAATGCCGTTCTCTGTGTTAAGATTGTTCAGGTGTGATGGAATTAGCGTTCAAGACAGAATTTTGTTCTCCTTGTAATATCAATTCAACATTTTCAAAGAATTATCTTATGGGAAAACGGGGATTGGATTACAAATAAAATTCACTGGAGTGGGTAAGTTATCAATTGAGTGTTAGTTAATTTTTAAAATAATTATTTTCTAGTTTTCAGTTAAGATTTACAATTTTTGATAAATTTTTAATTGAATAATACTGTTTCAACCAAATTAGATTTAAGTTCAATTTTGTTAATGATTAAAATTTATAATTTATTTTAAATAAAATTTCACATCACGTATGTGACTTTGTGCTAATATTTAGGTGTGATAATTAACTCCATTTATGAACAAACGATGTGATTCATTTGCAATATATTTGAATAAACGGTTTGATTTATCTGCTTGTGTGTTCTTACTTAAACGATTTGCAACAGTGAGAATCATCTGCTGCAACTGCAGTAAAGTGTTCAACTGTTCCAATGATAACTGAAAGAATTAATCCAAAGACCTGTAAAATTTAACTGCTTTTTTAAATCTGTAATCATTTTTAAACAAAAAACCCCAAATTGCAAATTTTTTCATTCAGCAATGTAAGAATTCATTATGAAGCTCTGATGGTTTCGAGAAGATGTTAAATGCAGTTATTTTAGCCAGTATCCCGAATCCCGCTCACCATAGAGTGTATGAAGAGATGTTTGGTTATGGAATGTTTAATTTATTTCAGCGAGCAAAGACAATCATTTCGGATGTGTACGGGTCCGGGGATATTAGTGAAAGGAGATCTTTTCTAGACACGGGGGAAGATTTTATTTGTAGTGATGACAAGGACAGCAATTTTAAAATAAAGGAGATTTGCTAATATAATTTTCTAAAATGAAGTGTACGATGGAGGAGCTCATCATATTTTTTTATTTAATTAATATTTTTAAAATAAAGAAATTTGAATATATCTAAAGAGTTTCAGTTTGATTGAAAATATATGAAAGGAATGTGATTGTGACTGTGTTTTTGCCTGCGAGTTGACTCTGTGTACGGAGGTACGACGGAGGAGGGTCCCCTCTTCCATGTGGTTTGCGTTTATCTTCCCCTCTTCCCCTCTGCATCTCATTTAATGTCTTTTAGTTTTCACACTCGTTGCCTCTAATTTCCTGCCTGGCTGAGCGTGCGGAGTGTTTAACCTTCTTCTTTCATGGAGGTTGAGAATGATGGAAGCCCACAGTCTCACCCCTCGCCCTCTGCTTCTCAACACCCGCTGCAACCAAAGAAGTCATTTTCTGAAGCTATTGGTGGGGGGCTTCGTCTGTAACCCGGGATGCAAGGTTCGTCGTCGTCGATGGGTTTGATGGAGTGGGTCCAGAAGGTATGGAGCTTGGCCATGACTCCATATCTATCTCCATTACACCTAATGTTTCTACGAAATGGCTAGCCGACAAAACCCACTTGACAAGACTATTTTTCCAATTTATTATTTAAAAAGAAAATAGCAATGCCATTGTTTTCTAATTTTAAATGTAATTAATAAATGATAAGAAACTATCTAATCTGGATGCTTTAGCCAGCTGCATAGACGACACCATGTTTCTATGGCCAATGAAATAGCTAACGAAAAAATTAGGTTAAAAGACTGCAATTTTCTTTACTTGCGTTGATATTGAAAATGCCCTCGCAAGTTCATGGATGATTGGTTTTATAATTATTAGATTCTCAAACTAGGGTTTAGAAATTCACTCTGTAGATAAATTTAGAAAGGTTTATTTTTTTTTTTTTTTTAACTCGCATGAAATTCAGCTTGAAGTTCTTAAAAAGATTTATTGGAATGTTGGGAAAAGTACCTTTCGTGCCCTAGGTTGGTCCTCAGAGACAAATTTTGATTAAATTTTGGCTTTATCGAGCTCTAGGTGGGTCCTTATAAAATGCATTCCTCCTTTTTTTGTGGAAATTCATTCCACAAATCGTGAAGCCCATTGGTAAATTCATCTAAATGGATGACTCTCCACGGCTTGTTCTACAACTTGATGCTAGGGTTCTTATTTCTATAAAACTTGGAATTGACTTGCCTTAGTCGCTCAATCTTTCTATTGAGGATGAGTTTTTCACTTGCCCTGGAATTCTTCAGGGGGTTTAAACATGTGCTTCCTCTGTAAGAATGATGTTGACATCTGCAAAAATTTCCCTATTCTAATTAAGAAACCCTCCAATTTTAACTCTCAGAAGAATAAAATTGACACCTAGAACCCTAATTTGATGCCCCCTACCTCTCCTAGAGACCAAACTATCGTGGGCTCAACCACTGTTATGTCGCAAAATTTACACAATGTTGATTCATGCCCTAATTTGTCTCAATCCGATAGGGCTCCTCCACCCTGCTCCCCTAATACTGATAATATTGAGAACCCTGAAAGAGATCAAGGTGATAGTTTCCAAATCGTCACAAATAAGTCTCAAAAGCGTAGAAGGAAAAATGTGCAACAACTTGCCAGTGAAAAAATTAGGTCTGGCAACTCTGGCATTAAACCCACCCCAACAGCAAGTGATACTAATTAAATTCTAAGGTTAAGGATATTATGAACAGTTTTGAAACCCCTTGTAGGTGTAGTAGTGGTGTTAATATGTGTGATGGATCTATGCTTTCCCCGAGGCTCAAATCCCACCCCATGTACTTGCACTAGATTAGTGCATCTAGAGGGTGTTTGCCTAAGAAAGTCTTTAAGGGACTTGATGATGACACTATGATTCAGGTCATCACTGTAGATACTAGTGGTGATAGAAATTCTGCCTTCTTCCCCTCTAATCTATCCTCTAGGCAGATACCGTGGTTGGATGTGAATGTTACCCCTGTTTAGGACTCTGCCCCTGCAGAACTTCCCTTTGGGATTATTTCACGGGGTGATGAGGACTTTGATCACCCCATTGAGGGTTGCTCCAAACCCAATAGAAGAGGTCGACCCTTGGGATTTAAGAACAAGACCCCCTCTAGCAAAAAGAAGAATGGCTAGGGCACCCCTCTCAGTGATAGCAACATACCTGCTGCTAAAAGATCATAAATTCCTCTATTTTCCGTGAAGTACATCTCATGGAATGTTAGAGGTCAGGAAGTTGCAGACATAAAACATATTGTTAAACGCTTCCTTGACTCTCATACTGATTTAGATTTTCTGATGCTTCAAGAATTAAAATCTGTTAACTTTAACTTGATTCTTGCCTCAATTTCATTCGGAGAGAATCTATTAAAATCTCCTCCAACCACCTTAAAGGTAAAGGTGGTGTTGGATTTCTCATTAGCTCTAGATGGCCAAATCATATCATTAACAAGGGTTGCTCCCCCTGTAATAGGGTTGTTTGGGCCTCCATTAATATTGATTGCACTCTTTGGGATTTGTTCTATTTATGCTTCCAATGACTATAAGGAAAAATGTGTCCTTTAGGATTGGATTGTTTCCTTACCTAATATTCCTTGGGTCATTGGTGGTGATTTAAACATGATTGAGAATTGTGAGGATAAAATGGGAGGAAACTCTTTTGATTAAAAAGGCTCTGAAAAAGCCCATTGGGATAAAATGAAGTCTTTGAAGGATCTTTTTTATCCTATGTTTGGAACCAAGGTGGAGTCGAGGGGCCTTTGGAAGACCTGGTGTAATTTTAAAAAGGGTTCTAGTAAGATATACTGTAGGCTTGACCGATTTTATCCTAATAAAAACGTGTTTTATTTCTCTCCTAATGAACATAAAAATCCTTTTATTGCTTGGCCCTACACTCTCTCGGACCACCAACCCATCTCTGCCTGCATCAAAATTGCTAACTCTCTACCTAATGCTAGGTTAGGAACCCAGAAGTTCATCCTTAACATTAAACTTCTTAAAGACGTTGATGTCCTGGCTGCTATTAATCTTATTAGACTTATCAAAAAGGATGACCAGAATCTAGCCTCCCATATTGACATGTGGAATTATAATATTGTCTCCTGGCAAAAACTGTTGCAAACCATTGGCCAAAAAAAGGCGAAAGACTTCAAATCTAAAGATAAAGCTCTTAGTCTTAATCTCCTTCACCTGGAAAATGAAATTCAACTAAATCCCTCTTGCCCTGACCGAGCCATCCATGTTTCCAAAGCTAGGGATGTCCTTATGCTTTATCAACAAGTTAGGATCAAAGGGGCCATGGTTAGAGCCTGAAACCAGTGGCTCAAATTTGGTGATAAAGGTTCAAAAAATTTCTTTAACTCATAATTGATAGAATCATTATTAGACAAAAACATAGTCGTGAGAAGATTTATAGACTCATTATTGATAATAAAGAAGTGCTTGACTTAGAGAACATCAAAGAGGCCATTGCCCTGTTATATCAAAACCTCTTCACCTCAGAAGACTCTGCCTTTGCAAAAGCTCTTAGGCTTGATTTTAGGGCCATCATTCCTAGAAGGATCTCTGAGGGGGAATCTTGCCTGCTCAAATGTCCTTTCACTACTGATGAAATCCAATTTTCTATCAACTCTCTCCACAATGATAAAGCTTCGAGGCCTGATAGGCTCCCTATTCAGTTCTATAAAGCCAAGATTAACTGGATCTGTTCTAATCTTCTGGATATCTACAATGATGCCTTGAGGAAAGGCTCCCTTGGTGATGGCATCAACAAAGGCATTATTAAACTTATACCTAAGGATGGGGACAAGGCCCTCATTAAGAATTGGAGGCCCATTACCTTGCTTAATGTGTCCTACAAAATCTTGGCCATAATGTTGGTCATTGGATTGGAAAAAATCCTTCCTATGTTTATCTGCCCCACCCAGACTGACTTTATTAAAGGTAGTCATATCCTTGAGAATCTTATCACTAGTTGGTAAGCCATGGAATGTGCTAGAGTCTCGGATCAAGATGTTGATCAAGATGTTGCTATGTTCCTCCTGGATTTTGAAAAAGCCTATGATAGGGTTGAATGAGATTTCATTCTTATGATGCTTGAAGCCTTTGGCTTTCCCGATGATTTTTTCTTGTTTGTTAATATGCCTCTGCTCAGATTATTGTTAATGGTTCCTTATCCCCCTCCATTATGCTCTCTTGGTCCATAAGGTAGGGGTGCCCCTTGGTCCCTTCTCTTTTTGTTATTTCTTTTGATGCCTTGTTTGACCTCCTTAGAGATGACTCCCTCTCCCCCAAAGTTGCTGGGATTAGGCTCCCTAATGATAATGAGTTGATTAATATCCAATTTTCCAATGACACGACCCTATTTCGTGATCTCTCTAAACAAAACATGGATAACCTTAGCCTTAAGATTCATATATTTGGATCTATATCTAGAACTAGAATCTCCCACTCCAAGTCCACCTTCCTAAGTTGGAAAGAGCATCTCCCAATTGGTTTGGAAACTTTGGTTACCAATGGGGTGGGCCTAGCAAAATTATGAGATATCTTGGTTTCCCTTCTCTGTCTCCCCCTCCCTCAAGGACATGTGGCTTTGGGTTAAGGAAAAAATTGTTAATAAACTCAGTAAATGGAACAATAGTTTCCTCTCCTTGGCTAGCAGGGTCCAAGTGTGTTAGAAAATTATGTCCTCTTACAATATTTACTACTCTTTTGCTTGGATGTTTAGCAATTACCAGATTTTTGAGATTCGAAAGGCGGTCAGATGCTTCCTTCGGTCTGATGATAAAGGAAACAATAAGTTACATGCGGTTAAATGGAGTTGGTGTCACAATGATAAAGGTCTCGGTGGCCTCGGCCTAAAGGATCTTAGGACCCAAGACATTGCCTTGACGGCCAAATGGATCTTTCATGCTTTTGAAGGACAAGAACCATGGAAAGTTTTAATCAGAAGAAACATTGAGAGGGTTGTCCCTAAGAAGGCTATGTCTTGTAAAGGGATACCATTCACTGATCTTGTGGCTGGAGGATTTCCCATCTCTCTCCAAGGCTCTTGCGTCTTTAGATCTATTTAGAAATCCTGGGAATAGGTTAGAGGGTTTGTGGGCAACACTAACTATCTGCAATGGTGACCTTATTCATTGTGAGAGATCCCTTTGGTGAAACCTCTTCCACGCTGGTAAATTGCTGGCCCTTACTCAGGGTTGCTCGGCTAGAAATTGGGCCAGTAAAGGAATTAAGTACCTCATTGATGTTCTCGAGCATGATACTCTTATTTCTTGGGAAGATCTCAGCTCTAGATTCAATCTCGCCCCGCCCAAACAAGAGCGTACAACTTGATTAAGTAGGCATGTGTTAAATTTGGTCTTCCTAAAGATTGTGATGCTAACTCTCATAGAGTTTTGTCCTTCAATTGGGTTGATGGTACTCTTTTAATTAAAATTAAGGCTAAGAATATATATTCCATCTTGAATTCTAATAATTCGGTTATTGATCATGTTAACAGTAGGTGGTATTCTGATATATCTGTGATGGAGTGACAGAAAACTTTCAGCAGACTTTGGAAAAGTCTGATTGAGCCAAAAATCAAGTGTTTTAAATGACTTTTGATTCTCAATAGGGTCCCGATAAGGAGGAATCTTGACTCTATTGATTATTGTTCTATTTGTAAACTTCCTGAGACTGGGAGGCATATTTTCTTTGATTGCTCTATTGCTAAGGAAATATGGTTAATGTTTGGTTTTTCTATCCCTGGTCTTGTGAATATTATGGAAATTATTTCTGGTTACATTCATGGTTTAAAAAAGGATTCTAATATGTTTTGGTTTATCTTATCTGCTAACATCTTATGGCACATATGGAAAATTAGGAATGCTAATAGGTTTGATGGCCACTCGAGGGCCCTTACTGAGTCTTTTCAAAGACTCACTTTTAAAAAAAATTGTTGTGCAAGTCTCATTCACCATGAATGTTGAGAGGAACAAGCTCCTGAGGTTCCTCAGAGATGGTCATGCCACCATGTTTGTTTATGAGATGAAATATGGCTACGAATGGAGGCGTAACATGAACCTTTCCTCCTTTGAGGAGGCTCTCAAGAAGTTGAATCAAGAAGTAAGAAGTAACAAGGAGCCTTCCTACGAGCAGGTGGAGATGCTGACACAGATCCAGAGCCAGAAGACTATTATATGGATGGAGGGTCCCCAGGGCTAGACTGCCTGGGTGGAGACTTATGATGGCATCCTATTTTGACTTTTTGTTGTTGATACTTGTTATATAATGTCTTTCCTTTCATTATACTCTAACGTAGAACACTCTTTTATGGGTTTTCGCACCCCTTTTTGTAATTTTTCTTTGTGTTGTCCCGTGGTGGTGACAACTCCTTTTTGCCGAGGCTTTGCCTCCTTGTACTGGCTATTTGATATTTAATATAAAAAATAAGGAAATTTTTTTAGTGTGTATATATATATATATATATATATATATATATATA
>MU224722.1:2301278-2319452 GCA_018584345.1 Thuja plicata | reverse complement strand
ATATATATATATGATGAGGGACTTACCATATAATTATCTAAGTATGTCTTAAAATTGGGAATTGACAAATGATGTATAAAAATGTGTTAATATAATATTCTAAAATTATTTATATGATAGAGGAATTTATATAATTATATAATTATTTCTTAAAAAATATAGTGAGGAATTGAAAATTGTCTTAATGGTTTAATTATATACTTAAAATATAATAGTTAGGAAATTGATATACAAATTAATATAGGTAAATATTTTATTTATTTTGTTTGTTATTAATGTGGATATATAACAAAAATAGAAGTTTGAATTGATAATTTAGATGACTTTCATAGTTGGGAATTGAGAATTAAGTTGAGTTGACATATAAATGTTACCACTAACACCTCAAAAATATTAGATGACTTTTATATGTGATAATATTTAAGTATTTTATGAACAATAAATAGTAAAAATTACTAACACCTATTTGATAAGTGATAATATTTAAGTATTTCATGAAGAATACATAGTAAAAATGACTAACACCTATTAGGATAGAGACTATAACAAACATCTATAAGGATTAAAATTAGTTCAAAGTGTTTGATTTACATAACTACCACTTATGGGCTAGAATTAATATTTGCAGCCTAAGGAGATACTCGAGTAAAAAAAAAGGGTTAGAATAGTATGCAACAATTAACCAACCCTTGCATGAGGGTTAAAATTACATTTGGAAAATAAGGAGGAGAAGTGTTAGCATAAGGAGGTGGGTAAAAGCACAAAACTGTGTCACGTTTCAGGCAACTTATCAACACAACTAATTTGAGTATTTCTAATTAAAAATTAATTTTCATCAAACATATCTAGTCTAGCTAGTTTCATTCTAGCTAATTTAGATAAGTGGTTCAACTTTTCCAATTTGAAATGCCTATTAAATGCTTGTTTATACCAATTTGGGTCCAATTACCAAAAAATAAAATCATTTCCAAAAAACGATGTTTTAATAACCCCTATTCTTTTTAATAATATTTAAAAAAAAAAAATTAGAGTCAAGATTATTGTAATATTAATTTTAAAGTATTTTGATTAGATCTAATATATTATAATTTCAAAATACAACAAGTAGGTATTTTAACATTCGAGAAGACGTTGCTTCAAATAAATAAAAAATAGTAAATCATATCAAAAAAATTTAAAATTTATATTTAACACTAGAGGAGAGAGTCCTCTTCAAGAACATGTATTTTTTTCTGAATAGTGTAGATTTGATAGGGGAGATTTGGTGGGAGATGAAAACTGTTGATTTTAGATAAGTTTAACTTTGAGCAGTTATAACGGAGAAAATATACATTAAAAATCAATATTTCTTCTTTTATGCACTAGCTATACATTTTATCTATAACATATTTTTAAATGAGAGGAAAAATAGACTATTTGCATATACTTGTTTGGTGGGAACTAGACCCCAGCTTTTCAACAGTTTTCAACAATTAAAGTTGGACAGTTTGCATGTTGTTAAACATTTCCTTTATAAAAGTGTGACAGGGGTTTGTACTTTTACCTAGGTATATTGATTATGAAAATAATAAATTATTTAGAATTAACATTTATACTATTAGGAGGTATGATGATTATGTTAATAGTAAATTATAGATTAAATAATATATATTAGAGAGTATTAATTAAGAAATAGAATAAGAAATATTAACTACCACTTGCACTCGAGTGAGTTGCAATGGTTAGGTCAATAAGAATATATTCTTTGGGTAATATATTGGAGGGCTAATAATAAATAAATAAAAACATAAAGTGACTATTTTATATGGGAAACAATAAAATACAACACATAAAATAGCTCTTAGAGATATATGTCATTGAAGTGCAAGGATATTTTAGAAAAATGGACCTATAAGTATTCACAAAAAATCCACTAGAAAAACCTCTGTGATAACCCTAAAACTGAGGGCATGCACAATGGAAGGCAAGGCCATGGTGGGATGCGAGCTCATTCATTTTTACAACTATGAATTTAATACTTTTGAAGTTTCAAAGAGGACAACCAAAAGAGACCCAAACAATATTTGATAAAATATCTTTCCACTTAATTCTTGGAAGAAAGTCTTGATTTTTGGTTCTATGCGGAGCTACTTGTCGTAAAGGTAGAAAATGGTCATTTTTAATGTCATCTCTTTTGTAAAATTCTTCTCGTTCATCACAATCTTCATATCATGTGATATTGTCCTACATCAAAAAATATGTACATATAAACAAATTTATATTAATATTTTTTAAAAATAAAATACATATAACTTTAAAACCAAAAATGTTCATGTACATTGCTACAACCACTACAACTAACTATCCTAATAAATGTGTACTACATTCACTATAAGAGTTGTAGAAAACTTAAAGAAAGTCACATGCTTAGGGATTTAAACGAAACTTAAATGACTCAATAATGATCTATACAAAAGAAAGAAAGCCTTTGTCCAAAACAAAGAAGAGTTTTATATATTTGGTCATGTCTATCGAAACCTTCAAATTTCAAACAATTTGAAGTATTTTTTTATGAAAAAGCTCATTATAGTACTCTGAAATACACCCTTGCAAAAATTTTCTGAGTGGCCTAGTTTGAGACTAAATAACTTGACATCTGGTGAATTTCATGATAAATTACATTGGCAACATGTTCACCTACTATCACTAAGAGTGTATGTCCATTTACAACTCTCCTCAATAAGATTTGACACATTTTTCAACCACTTAATTTGAGGGTCCTACAAGGGTTGACATTTTGCACATTTCTAGAATTGTCCAAGTGGCCTACTTTGGAGGCATACATTTCATGAACAATTGATTGTAATGATAAAAGGACTATTCCCCATTGTTGACATCATATTAATGTCCCCCAATACCCATTTTCAGAGCTCAGTTACCTTTTTATAGTTTTGTTGAGTAAAAACTAAACACAATTTATTAGGATCCACTTTAAAATAAACCTTTTCCCCTACAAAAATGTTGCGAGCTAGAGACCGATTAAAGTCTCAAGGGATGAAATTTCCCTTGCAACTCACTTAAACTAGCATACATAACTAGGGGAATCAAATAGTATTTTTGTTGGAGATAGTTATGTTTGACTTAAAGTATTTTATGCAAAGGGATTGAAGACAATGAAAGCGATTGGTATGCTAAAATAGATAGAATGCAAATAACTAAAGAAAACTAACAAATAAAATATTTAAACGATTGCAAATAGAAGAGATAACTATGGAAAATAAACATTGAGCTCTATTGACTCACTTCCTTAGACCATAACACAAGTCGTGGATTACAATGTAGGTACAAGACAACAATACAACGTGTTAGCATCTTGTATGTACAAGTTACAAAGACAATGAATAAAAGACTATAAAATGAAATAAATAAGATGAAATCTAAGATAAATAACCAGAAACTAAGTATGACATTAGAATAAGCCTAACCTACAAAAAACCACAAAGGAAGGGAAGAAGATGTCACCTAGTTCATGTTTGATGAGGTTAATATGTTGAAGGTGGATCCTCGTGAAACCTACACACATGAAAATGAGAGAAATATTGGGGTTGTTTGGAGATATGCCTCAATCAAGTCCTTTCTTTGGTTTTTCCACCTCCATAACAGCCGAGTAGACACAAGAAGGATGATAGATAACCAAAGATGATAAATATGTAATAGTAAAATGACAAGAATATAGAAAGAACAATATGATACGCTGAGCAGACATAAAATTAACATAGGGAGTGAACTTTGCTCAACATTATGAGATTGAAATGTGATACGTGATTAGCAATGAGAGCTTCCAAGACAAAGAGATATCCAAATACCTGTATAGGAAGCCTGTGGGTAGTGTGAATGAAAAAAATAGACCTCTAAAAGAGTGAGAGAGTTTTTTCCAAAATGACCAAGAAGACCCAATGAAGGCCAAAGATGAGTATATATGAATACATGGTCAAATTTGTATCAGTGGGTGGTAGATTCAAGATTTACAACTGCAGGGTGGTCGTTTGTAATGCTCCAATGACACTCTACATGTCTTCAGATTTGTACATGAGTGCATTCCACATGAATGTCTCTGTAGCGCACATGTGTCATGTGCCTAATAGGCCATGTGGATGAGATGTTGAGGAGAGCGATGAGATGGCATGATGAAACGGTTTGGTGGATGATGTGGATTTTTGAGTCTTAAGCTAAGGTGAGAGTGATGCTAAATGAAAAGTTACACAAGGAGGCAAATTTATGTGGTGCAGGAGCACCTAGGTGGGCTAGTTGATACAATGTAACCTAGGGTTTGATTCTTCTTTGTTTTGTCTTGTAGTGGTTCTAGCCAGACCACTAGGTGAATAAAGGGCCCAAGAGTCCTAGTGTGTGGAGTATTAAGTAGGAGGATGTGTCCTGTTAGGTCCTTAGAGACCTTTGTGTCCATTTAGGTCCAATTAGGGGATTTTGGTATTTCTTGGCCAAATGAGTCAAAGAAGGGACTATAGGTCCTATTTTTTGTTATTTCATCATAATTAGGGGCTTGGAAAACTTTGGACAAGTTTATCTACCAGGTTTAGACACCATAGCTAAAAGTTGCAAAAAGTTGTCAATGTTGTCTTTGACAACATTGACAACTTTTATGACAAGAACGTAATTTCAAAGGATTCAATTCCTTAACTATCCAAATTTAGTTTCTTAGTGCTTGGGTAAACTATATAAGACAATCCTCGAGTTGTTGAGAGGGTTGGCAAGTTGGACAATTTTTGTGTACAGATTGTGTATGACAATAACAGTGACTGTTAAGGTGTTTTGAGGTGATCTGATAGTTTAATGGTTTGAATCCAATTCTGTGAGAATTGTTTTGAGTAATTTAAGTTGATAGAATATTTTGTGTGGTTTTATTTTTTTTATCAATTAGTTTTAGTTGCTTGTTTAAACTCTTTTGTTTTCAGTACTATCGTTGTCCTGAACTAAGCACTGTGAACAAATGAGGTCTTAACTCCATTTTCCACCATGGAACTTGCACGGGATTTTGGATTATGAGAATAGACTCCATGTACATTTTTTACAGTGCAGGAGGGGCCCATGAAGTTATGGTAGTCATTTTTAAGGTGATGCCCTAGGCGAGCCAGAGTGGCATGGCTAGGGATCACCAATGATTGTAGAGCTTGCTAGAGGGATTGAAAGCATTAATAGCTTCAATAAGTGAATGTGGGAAGGTAGGTGAGTCAATGAAGGACCCTCAACTCAGAGGATGAGTTTGGAGGAGTCATTTTGCTATCCAAGAAGTTCCATTTCTTATGCAGAAAGCGACAAACACCTAAAACCCTAAATTTTAGGCATGAATATAGGAGGTACTGTACGAACACCTTTGAGAGCCAAGACCTAGAAAATCCTTAGGTTTTTGGAAAAGGGTATCAGGATATAAAAAAAAATTCATACTTTTTTGGATTTTTTAAGAGTTATTGCAGAAAAAGAGCCTAATTAGGCCTAAAGCTTGTAGCCCTCTTTTGGGTGAAATTGCCTTGGAATTTGGAACTCGTTCGTTTAGGGTTACACTTCCAAGTAAGGTTGTGGAAATTGAAATTGGTCCTCTTAACAATCTTGAAGACTACCTTTCCATTTGGGAATGTTTGGGATCCATTTGGATCAGATTGTGCAGATGGTGCAAGAAAGACCAATTTGGGTCTAGGAGAGAGTACGAAGAGTTTGGATTCTACCTTGTTGGTGTTCACTAGTTGAAAGTGTTAGGTTCTTGTGAGAAGAAACCTAAGGATCCTAGGGTTAGTGAAAGAACCCTAGTAGGTCAAGAATTGACATAGGATACCCTAGAAGAAGCTAGGGGAAGCAAGACTAGTGCTACATCATTATGCCAATAAATTTTCCCCCCACTTTAGCGAGCATATCATATCATTGGAAGAGATTCCAACTAAAGTAAGAGAAAATTACTTGACTTACCTATAGGGATTCACTCACATAGGATTTCCCCCAGCCAGGAAGCCCTGAATTTTTGCTTAGCCACATCAAGCACACAAGCTGTAGACAAGTATTTTAGATGATAGAAACAACCTGTAGGCCCATAATGCAAAAGAATCTTGGGTTCTTGGGAATCTTGCATCAACTGAAAATATTTGTTTTCTTGTTTCCTATTTGATCAGTATGTAAGTTTCTTTCTGTGATCATTCAGTTTTTATCCTTTATAGTTGCGATCTTTTCTATGTGTTTGTGGCATCATCTTGAACCTTCTCCCAGGTTCATTCTTTATTTGGTTTCTTCGCATATAGGATCTTACAGATTCTTGGAGGGATTGTATTGTTATTCATGTTTTCCATCCAATTTGTGTTTTCTGATCTCACGAAGGATTTTACTATTCGACGAAACTTAACAACTCATTTCTCAATGATATTATGTCTGTGGCCGACCTACTTGAGGGATCATGATTCATGTTTCATTCATTGGAAGAATATCCTTATGATTTTGGTCCTAACCTATATGTTGTAGTATATTTTCTTCTCATTTGGAAAGTTAATCTTTTTGGGCCGACCTAATGCTTGCAAAGGCTTTATAATTTGTTGTAATTGATTTCTTAAATACCATAGTACCATAGTACCTGTGTAGATATATTCTATAGATTGGATAGAAGAAAGTACCTTTAGAGAGGTTCATGTAGCTATAGTTTACTATATATCAGATAAAAAGATAACCTATTGAAGGTTCGAATCAAGCATGTTTTCCTGGAATGTATTGTTGGTTGCACTAGACTCTTGTAACTGTTTATTTTCCAATAAGGAGACTAATTTTCTTTCATCTATTCTTTCCTTCGATGACTTCTATTGTGTAACTCTTGTTGCAAGGATTAGTTTGAACTCCTTGAGTTATCACTGTCCTTGATTGCATCAAGTGGTATTAGAGCGAGGTTTTGCAAGCTAGGGTTTTCTTGTGGGGTAGCAAAAGAGAGGACTTGATCCACAAATGTTGGAGATAGTGAAGATGGCCAAAAGAAATGCTAGAGGAGGAGCGCGGAATGTAGATCCAAATTTCTTGGATATGCTGAGACAAATTATTGCTAGATTGGAAGCAGTCAAAACATCTTAGAGGAGAGGACAACAAATTGAAGATGAAAGTGAAGAAGAAGGAGATGAACAGAATCAGGCAAGGGAAGGATTAGACGATGAAGAAAAAATAGAGTTGATTCAAGAGGAAGAGAGGTTCATAAATGCTATAACCAATGTAAAAAAGAGACCTCATTTCAATCCACCAGACTATGATGGTAACCTAAACTCTGATGAATTGATAGATTGGATCACTGAGATGGAAAAGTAATTTGAATTTGAAGGAGCCAGTGAGGAGAGGAAGCTAAAATATGCTAGCACTAAGTTAAAAGGGAGTGCATCTTTATGGTGGGAATATTTGTAGATAGATTGACAGAGAAGGTGTAAAGACAATATTAAATCTTGGGATAAAATGGTGAATAAATTAAAGGATAAGTTCATAACTAAAGATTACCAAGTGAATCATTTTCAAAAGTTGCAAAAATTGAAGTAGAGGGACTTAGGTGTTAAATTTTATACCGAGGACTTTTATAAGATAAACATCAGATATGGGAATGTAGATGATGAAGTCAAACAATTTTCTCGCTACCTTAATGGTTTAGGGGTGTTAATACAAGATGAAATCAGTCTGATACAGATAAGGAGTGTGGAAAAGCTTACAAGTGGGCTTTGAAGGATGAAGAAAACTTGAACAGAAGGCATTAACAAAGGATAAAAGGAAGAGGATGAAAGTTTGAGAGGTTGATCCAATCCTAATTCTGGACAAGGTGTATCTTCAAAAAATCAGGTCAGAGGTGAATCCAAAGTTAAGGATGGTGATCGTTACCAAAGAAATGACAAAAATTCCTATCGCAGTGAAGGATAAAGTAGCTACGAAAGTCAGAGGTTTAGTGGCACTTGTTTTAAATGTGGTGAAGCAGGACATTGATCCTTTGGGTACAAACAAGGTAACTCATAAAAGAAGGAAAAAATAAGTAGGTGAACAACCTTCATGGATAAGGAGTCCAGTGGATTAGTAAGAAATAACCATGTAGAGGACAAAGAAACCTCTTTTACTCAGTGAACCTTATATGAAGAAGAGCAGGATATGGAACAATTGTAGAGGAAGGATTTGTTCTAAACCTAATGCAAGGTACAAGACAAGGTGCGCAAAGTTGTCATAGACAGTGGAATTTCCAATAATCTCTCCTTACAGAAGTTGGTTAAAAAATTGAAGTTATAGAGATTGAAGCATCCTAGTCCCTATCAGGTCACATGGAGTCAAGATGAAAATAAGGTTATGGTAAGCTTATAATGCCTAGTTAAATTTAAGATTGGGAAATATTATTGTAATGTAATAAATTGGATGATGACTTAATGTAAGATAAAATTGATGTTGTTTTTGAAATTAGAATGTTTATTGAAATGTAAAGGGTAAATAAGATGTTCCTTTTAACCTCAAATACACAAAGGAAGCATCCAAATTGATTAACCCCAAAAGAAAGATCAATGCATAAATAAATCAATCGATTGGAAATGAGAGCAAAGAAGAAGACCTTAGATTCCATTTTATAGAAAATAATGTGTGATAGATTTATAAATATTAAGAACTTTAATTGAAATGAATAGGAGAAAAGTACTAATCTTGAAATGTTACAGATTTGAAGAATGCTTTTTTGGGGGGCCTGCACTGAGTTTTGGGAAAATCTGCAACTAGATTTGGAACAGAAACGCAGGGACGGACAAAACCCAGAAATCTTTTTCCAATCTGGCACAGTTCTAATTTTGACCCTCAAGTCAATGTCACCATTGACCCAGAATTTACGATTCTAACCTAGGGAAGAATCGACCTCAGATTCTAACATAAATTTGTTTTCAAATCTCGATAGTTTGTCAAAAAGGGTATCTGAATCTGCACTCCAACTCACTGTTCCGAACCTCTCCCTGCCTTAGTCAAACCCCGATTTAGGAATTAACCTTGAAATCAATAATTAAAATAGAGAATGCTAGCAAGTAGTAGAAGTAAATCTAATAATGAAGCTATGATAATCAATAGATATGCAATTGTATTTCGAATGTAAACAATTATGTAAATATGAAAGCTTGGGATCAATATTAGAAACCATAAACCTCCATGATGATATTTTTGGAATCCACCTTGAAGAGAAAATGAATGAATATTGAGGATGCACAATGGATCTTGAAGGAAGATCACACCAGCATGATGGATAGATCTAGGGCTTGCATGATGAATCTTGAATGTTTGAACCAAATCCCTTCAAAGGCTTGAATGCTTGAATCCTTGATCTTTAATGGAGAACTTGAATGCTTGAGAGGAAGACTTGAACACTTCGAAAGCTTCAAAACATGTATAAAAATGGATGATTGAACTTTTTTCTTGATGATGGTTGTTCACTTTTTTGCTTCTTGGATAGTTGATGATTTGTACTTAGAGAAAATGAGATGAGAAGGCTTCCTTATATATGAATCTAGGGAACAATCTTCTAGAGAGGCCTACATAGGAGAATTAAATTCCAATTAGACCTATATCCCTAGAAGTGGACCTATACTAAATACAATTTAAGAGTCATTGCTTCAGAACCCAAAATAGCCAACCCGGAAGCAGGAAATGAACTTTTAATGACCCCAGCAGCCAACAAACTTTCAAACTGGAAAGGGGGACTTGGGTCAAAATCAAGGTCGACCTTGACCCAGGGATTTAGAACCCTTGGAAAATGTGCCAGATGGGATGGATGGTGTCTAAAGAGGACCAATCAGGGTCCCAAATAGGAACCAAAGTAGGAGAGTATGCAAAAATGAGGGGACAATATGATGATGGTAAAAAACACCCCTAAGGAGGGCTTAACGTTCTTAACATGGAAGTGCTTCCATTTTAAGATGATACATTAATCTCCCACTTTAGCGGGAGTATGGAAATTTAACATACTCGCGGTAAAGTTAGAAGAAAGACTCTGGTGGATCACAACAAGCTAGAACATCACTTAGTCAAGGACATGAGCCCCTAGACCAAGGATTGTAACTCAACATACATGCACAAAGATATGAAAGAAAAGAGAAATTAATTATAGAAAACATACATGACTACATAAGAAAGACAAGAGAAACACTATAGATAACATAGATTCATGATCTAATCCTACTAGCATGAAAGTGAAAGAGAGGAAAGAGAAATTGATTACCTAACCTAGTAAGATGCCCACCTTACCATGAATCAGCTAGGAGGGAGAGCCCAACAAGTTCACCAATAAACTGTGCTTTGTAATTGTAATGCATCTTCTGATAAATTTTGGAATATCCATAGATCCACATTCTTGTATCACTATGGAATACAAAATGCGTGTCTTTTTAGGATTTAGCAACTTATGTACGTAACCTTCCAAGAATTTAGCATATTGGAAAATGTGTATCTCTTCAAGATTTAGCAACTTATGTGCGTTACCTTCCGAGGATTTAGCATGTTGTAAAATGTAAACTATACTATAAGTGAGACCCTATATATGCCACCCTCCTTATCATGACTACCCACTAGGAAGGATGAGGAAGAGAAAGAGGATACCTACTTCACAAGGTAAGGAGATATCAAGTTTAACAACAATATACACTATAACCTTAGCAAAGAGTATTGACCCTTACCTCTGAGAGCATAGATAATTGTGAAATGGATATATCACACATGGAAAAAGGATCCTCAAAGAGGAAGAGATATTATACACAAGATCCCCACCGTAGAGGAGTGCTTAGGATAAAATGTCATCTTCCAAAGAAAAGAGGGACCAAAGATTCAATCATCTAGCCCCCTGCAGTCAAGAGGAAGAGGAATCTCAGAATGAAGGATTCAAACTCTAACTGAAAGCAAGGGAAAGAGTTTATAAAGAACATAATTTGCAAAATAAAGAAGAGGTGATTACCTAGGAGAATCACCTCTCATATAAGAGGGTATCCATATCCCAAAACATAAATCTTTATAAGGAAATAATGTTGTAGAATAAACAAATGCCACTAAGCTAAGGAAAGTAGATCCGTAGATAGGGGAAGAAGGAAAATACCTTTCCCCTGAGGGATGAAAGCAAGGATATACTAATTATATCAAGAGATATCTTTGTAAAACAAATGTCCTAGAAAAGATATCATGAATGATTATGAGCAAAGGAAGTATCTACCATAATAGAAAATTATAAGGATAGAATATAGAAAGAATAACCGATTAAACTCAAAACAAAATGCATGCTAAGAGCATAATGGATCCTAGAAGATTGGAAGGAAATACCTCTTGCCCCCCAGTTAAGAGACAAGAGGATAATTATTATTTTTTATCTAAAATATAGAAGAATGAGGGGAATGCCTTATATCAAAATTATGAAGAAATTGTAATACTGCACGGGAATGAGATATAATTCCTAAAGAAGATCTTACTCTAACATATAGCTTGAAATGCACACAATCAGAAAGTAAATGTGTATTACTGTAATGAAAGGGACATTTGTATTTAGAGAGAGCATTTTTCAGCATAGGTTTAAAGATTTCTTTCTTAGAATTCATTAACTGGACATACACTTTCTTAGCCACATCTTGAGGAGTATCAGGGTGATCTAAGGAAGGTGTTGGAAGAAGAACATGAAGAGGAGGGTGATAGTTAAGATCAACAAGAAAAAAGAACTAACAAAAATGGTGACTCTCTTGGGGAGACTTAGTACAAAGGAATTTTGAAGGCTTATCAAAACAAAGTGGAAATTAACCCGTCTGCTGGGGACTAAGAGATAAGTTCTTTTCTTAAGTTTTCTTTTAAATATTTGAAAAATTTTAGAAGTGAAGTCTCAGTTATTTTTAAAAATCCCAAGTTTTATTGGGTGGTGACTTCAAATTTGGTTGACTAGAGTTTTAGATAAAAATATATTTTTGTGTTATATCTTGTTGGTCAAGATATAAGCAAGTATGAGAAACACCAGAGCATACATGAAAGATCATCCGGAAGTTGAATTGGAGGGTGGGCTCCCAAAGCCTACTAAAATAAATTGTTCTAAGACAACTAAGTCCACAAGTGGAAGTTCTTGGAAACCTAAGGCTTGAAGTGTCAGTCATCCTTTGGATATTGTCCTAGGTAGAAGTTATACCCCTTCTCCCGGTAGTGAATCACATTGTTTGGGCTTCTTTGAAAACATGTTTGATACTCCTGTCCAAGAAGGCATATCTCAACAAAAGTTGTAACTCGGGTTCAGTATAGAAGAGAAAATGAAAGGAAGAACAATAGAGATTTCAGACCTAGAGATGTTTCAAACATAGAGGCCTCTTCCTAAACTATAAGAAATAACCAATTTCTACAAGATGATCCTTATGAGGAAGAAGTAAACCAAAGGGAAGTAGATCTTATAAATTTGGAGGACTCTCCACATTCTGATATTAATTTATCTAATCATGATTTAATTTTTGGTAATAATAATTCTTTGAGAAGAGATATTCAACACCAGATACTTCTAAGGCAAGGAATGGAAAAGGAAAAGGAGAATGAAATCATGACACCTGTGATTGACAATGAAAACTTACAGAGACAGTTGGCCCAACTTAAGTTGATGAATCAAAGTTTGGATCAGAGCTATAAGGGTATAAATAAGGAGATATTTGGTGATATGGAAGCTATGAGGAAGGAGTGTCAAGAGAAGGAGAGATATTCAAAAAAAGGTCAGATGGAGCAAGAGCCTGTGATCAGACAAATTAATGATTGGGAAAATGAAAGGCCTTCAAGGCCTCAGGCTCCTATACAACATTCTCCTTCATAAAGTGTAAGTAAACCTAAATTAGATAAAGGTGAATAGAAGGTTACTGGTGTAAAGATTAATGAACCCAAAGATGAGGTAAAGGCATCTCAGGGTATGTCTGTATTGGACATAGAGCTAGAAAGAGCTAGAAAATTAATGGATGATATTGCCAAACAGTTGGAGAGGGTTGAATTAGATGCTACTACTGCCGCAGAAATAAAGAAGAAAATTGCTTTCATTGAGTCTACTACAAATCTAAACGCATTTAATACTACTTCTAATACTCAAAGTAGTAATGGATTAGGTCCTAAGGTACAATCAATAAATATTGATACTAATACCATGGGATCTAATTCACTTGAGGGTTTTGGTACAAGCGGCCAAAATCAGGGAGTTGGTTTTCAGAGAAGATGCATGCATTGGGAAACATATAAACAATTATATTTTGATGTTATTCCAGGCTAGCCAAATGTCATTCCAAATGAAATAAAGGATAAAATCCCTAAATTTAGTGGAAACAATGTAATAACTGGTGAAGAGCACCTAAAGGTTTTCTTTGACAAGATGAATGACTATGAAATAATGCATTAGGATATTGTTATGAAGTTATTTCTATAATCCTTAATTTAAGATGCTAGAGATTGGTACCGTGGCCTTGCTAATGGAAGAATTAGTTCATGGGATGAATTTACACAATGCTTTAAGTAACAATATGGTGATGAGGTGAATTCTAGCTATATGTTGAATGAGTTCAATCACATCAAAAAGTTTCAAAATGAAATTGTATCTGAATTCAATAGAAGATTCCAGAAGGCCATGCATAAACTATTCCAAGTATTGAGGTTAGATGAAAATGTATGTCTTACAACATATTTCAATGAATTGGATTGTAAGATTGCCTATCTTGTGAGGTATAAGAATCCCCACACATTAAGGGATACTTTCAAGATGGTAGTAAACATTTAAAGTAATAAAAGAGCATCAGGTAAACTTTGGAAAAGACATGATGGTAGGTTATGGAAAGACCCTAAGGGTAAATCTAATAGGTCTCTCAAGGAAGAAAATAAAAAAGATAAAGTTGATAAATTAGTCATTTCAATCAAAGACCTAACTACTAAGGTGAATAAATATGAGAGAGGCTTTTAGAGTAACAAACAACAAAATTAGAGGTCCGAGAAGACTTACAAATTGCAAGGACATGCCCTATAAAACAAATTAGAAGGATGGTAAACCTCTATCAGAGGGACCAAGTAATGTAAACAATAGGGGTACTCCTGATCCTTTGAAAAGAAATAATGTAGATAATGTAGATAATACCTCTTGGTGTGTACCCTGCAATATGCCACATTCTTCTCTTGAATGTGTCATTGCACAAGCTTTGGTGGGGACTACTGAGGATGAGGATGAACAAGATGATTAAGATGAGGAAGTACCTAAAGTCAATATGTTCATGACACATGCTGAAGAAGAAGGTGATGGACCATATGATTTCATGCATCATACTATAAGTGTTGTTAATGCAAAGGATGAACATACACAACCAAGAAGACCTAGTGATGAAGAAGTGACGTCTCTCATTTTTGCTCCAATTTCTCGGGCTAGGAGTGATTATAATTTAATAAATAGAAAAATAGATAGGGATTAGGGAAATCCTGGTTCATTGTTTATAAAGGAAAGTTCTACAGAACCCCCAATCCAAAATAAGGATAATCTTTAGGTGAAAAGCAAGGATACTCCCATTGTTGATCAACGAATAGAGAAATCCAAGGACATCAAAGGTAAGGTTTCAAGTAGGGATGTTTTAAGTTTTCCTGCTTTTGACATGAAACATAAAATATCTCAGATAAAGGTGTCAGTACCTTTGGTTGAGATGCTGAAGATGAAGGAGCATAGAAAGGTTGCTTTCTCTTTGCTCAAAGATATAATTGATGATATTATTCCTATCACAAATACTATCATGAAAAAATGAAGTGATGAGGAGAAGGAGACTCGTAAAATCTATGTAGGGAACATTATTACTCAGGAGCCCTCTCAAGTTCATCCTTTTTATGCCACATTTTTGGTGAATGACCAATTGATAATAAATTGTATGATAGATTCTGGTGTAGCAAAAAATGTGATGCCTTATGGTGTTATAAAGGAATTGGGCTTAAAAATTGACACATCTTTTGGAAGATGTTTTGCTATAGATAAAAGAGAGGTACATGTAGTAGGAAGTTTAAAAGGCATTGAAGTGAAGATTCATGTTTTTTCTTGAGGTTACTTTCAAGATGGATGTGGTTGTAGTTGGTACACCACCACATTATGGTATGTTAATGTCCACACATCGGGCAACATGAGTTGGAGGACATTTGCAATTGGAACTGTCATATGATACTATCCCTACAAATGGGAGTGATGTTAAATTATATAGGGGGTCAAAAGTTCCAGTAATAATTGAAAAGAGGGATCCTAAGGGTCTCAATTATTTTTTTAATGTTGATATGGAAAGTTTTAGGATTGAGCAAGATGGATCCGAAGTTGAAAATCAAGACCCAATTGTGAAGGATTCACAATCAAACCAAAATGAGATATGAAAGATTTACTTTGATGGTGCATGCTCCAAGAAAGGATTAGGAGTTGGAATTTTTTTTATATCTCCATCAAGTACTGGATTTAAATATTCCATTCTCTTAGCTTTTAGATGCACAAATAACACTGTACAATTTGAGGCATTGTTATTTGGCTTAGAGGTTTCCATAAAAAAATGGCATAAAATTGTTAAGAGTATTTGGGGACTCTAAATTAGCTGTCTCCCAAATTAGATCCTTATATGCTGCTAAAAATGATAGATTGAAGTTGTACAAGCATGCAATATGGGATAAAATTAAGTTTTTTATGCTTTCCAAATAGAATGGATAGAGAGATCTAAGAATATTATGGCTGATTTATTAGAAAATGTAGCCATAAAGAATAATGATATAAATTTGATTGGGATCTCTACTATTGAAACCAAGATCAGGGCTACAATTCTTGATAATGTATACAGTTGATAGGATTTTGAGGATAACAAGGATATTCTCCAATTCATTCAATGTTTGGATGATTATGAGGGAAAAAAAATTGATTGCAATGCTTTAGCTGAAACCATAGATAACAAGAAAACTATTTTTGGGACTGAAGTGGTTCAGTTCCCAACAAATATTATACCTAAGGGTTTAGTTCAACTTGAGGGCATTTTCAGTCACAATGATGGTCACTTTCTTAAATGGTCTGATGTAAAGATGGGAAATGTTGAAGAAGTAATTTTAGGTTCAAAGTTTGTCCCTAAAATGGTATATATAGGGAAGAATTTATTGCCTCACATCAAAGCCAATTTAATCAGTTTATTCAAAAAGTACAAGCATGTTTTTTCTTGGTCTTATGAAGATCTTAAAGCCTACAAAGAGGATTTATTTCAGCATGAGATTTATTTAAAGCCTGATGTGAACCCTTTTAGGCAGAAACAAAGACCTATCAATCCTCTTCTAGCATAAAAAATGCAGGAAGAATTGATGAAACTTAGGGAAGCCCAAATAATAAAACCAATCAGATTTTCATCATGGTTGAAAAATCTTGTGCCAGTAAGGAAAAATAATGAATATATTAGGCTTTGTGTTGACTTTAGAAGCCTTAATGTGACATCACTTAAAGATAATTATTCCTTTCGTAATATGGAGGCAATGCTACAAAGAGTTACAAGGTGTGACCTTATATCCATGATGGATGGATTTTCTAGTTACAATCAGGTTTTGGTCAAAGAGTTAGAGAAATTCAAGAAAATTTTTAATACCCCTTGGGGAACTTATGTTTATGTTACAATGCATTTTGGTCTCATGAATGCAGGGGCCACTTTTCAGAGAGAAATGGATGTTTCTTTTAAGGAATTCATAAATATAATTATGGTTATCTATTAGAATGATCTTATTGCATATTCAAAAAGGCCTGAGGAACATTGCAGGCATCTATAAAAGATATTTGATAAGGCTTTGGAGTTTGGAGTTTCTCTTAATCCAAAAAAGTGTCATTTTTTTATTTTAGAGGGGAAGTTGCTAGGACATATAGTGGCCAAAGAGGGAGTGAGAATAGATCAGAGAGGATTGACATTATTAATATGTTAGCTCCTCCCAAGAACTTCAAAGGGGTCCAATCTTTCTTGGGCAAAATAAATTTTGTAAGAAGTTTCATTGTCAATTTTTTAGAGATCATAAAACCTATTGCCAAGCTGCTAAAGAAAGATGTTAAATATGCTTGGAGTCCAGAAGCTCAACAAGATTTTGAGAGAATTAAATTGGCTATTCAAGAAGCACCAGTATTTAAATCTCCTAATTATGAGCTGCCCTTTTCTGGGTAAGTGTACAAAGATGGGGGACCAAAAAGGGGGTATAATATGCCACTTTTTTCTGAAATCAGCAAACTCTGAACTTCAACGAGAAATTGAGGATAGTTACACTCAAAATTTTAAAATATGACAAAAAAAAGAGGTGTTCTACTCCGAATATAGTTTCTAAACTACTAATTTATTTTAGAAATGGTGGAGATTAAGGCCCTCAAAAAGGGGGAGCACAAAAATTGGTCCTATTTTTTGTGAAAAAACATAACATAGTGTCTAGTGTGCTCCCCCTAAAATGTTGAATTTTTTTTATAAAAAAAAATTAATCACTCTAGTGAGAAATTAGCTAACACCGCCTAGTTTATCCCAGATTTTTCTACTAATTTTTGGATGAAAGTGTGATTTTTTGCCATTTTCCAAAGTGGACACATCCTGAAAACGTGAAATTTCTGTGTGCTCCCCCTCGAAATCATTGAAAACTAATTGAAAATCAAAACTTCTTTTTTAAAAAGTGTGTAGAATGGATTCTAGTTTCTGAAAATGTCATTTTTTTCAAAATTCGATGAACGGGCGAAAATCTAAGCCCAAATGAATACACGTTGGTTTTTGACAAAAATCGGACATACTTAGAAAAGAAATTAGAGATGAAATGCTTAAAATAATAAGAATTTAAAATAAATTACATGGTTAGATAGCTATCAGAGAGATCTACAATATCATGTCATTTTATTTTATCATTATTGAACCATGTGCAAACCTGATGGGGAGCACAAAAGAAATTTTTTTATTTTTTTGTAGTTTTGCTGGAAAACACATCTCATACCTATTTGAGTCCTCCAATCCTTTGGGTTGGAACTCCAAGTAAAATTAGGCTTGGTAAAATTCAATGTCATTAAAAGGGCGCACACCCTATAGAGCATGCGCCCTATATTAGACATAAAATAGCAAAATGAGAGAGAGAGAGAGAGAGAGAGAGAGAGAGAGAGAGAGAGAGAGAGAGAGAGAGAGAGAGAGTATA